>CAJUYG010000620.1:39665-60922 GCA_910591675.1 Galerucella calmariensis
ATCAATTTATCCATCCATTTTAAAGTTATCGAATTAAAACATTCAAGTTTTCAAAATTTCAACACCCTGTATTTCGAAAGTTCCAAAAATGAAACCGTGGCCCTATACAAATTTCAAGAACTGTACGTTTACCACAAAATTAGTGGAAACATAAAATTGAATTGTAAAATTTTTAATTTGAAGTTGGGTATATTACAGTTTATAGAAATTTTTATTTTCTAGATTTTTTCCTAAGTGGGTCGTAGAAAAAATATGCTGCTCGACTCGTGTGGATTGTCTGTATCGCACTTGAACGATTGAGCACTCCGCCTACGGCGTCGTGCTCAAACTTCGTCCTCGTGCGACATGGCCATCATATCCACACTAGTTGCACAAACTACAATTTCTTTCAAAATATGCCCTTTTACATTTAAAAACAACCTGCCAAATGACAAATCAATTTATCCATCCATTTTAAAGTTATCGAATTAAAACATTCAAGCTCTCAAAATTTCAACACCCTGTATTTCGAAAAGTAGCTAGACCCCTTAATCGCGCAAAACAAATTATGGAAATAATAGTAAAAATTTATCCGAACAAATTCAAGTAGATCACTAGCACTGCGAATACCAGCTTTGCATAGAATTTCAATATAGCATCGGTGGTTCAGTGGTTAGAATGCTTGCATTGTACGCGGGCGGCCCGGGTTCAAATCCGGGTAGGAGCATATTTATTATTATGAATCGCTGCTTCGTAAACGAGAGAGAGAGAGAGACTAAGGAGGCACTAGCACGCAAAAGCAAGGCACATAACGAAGAAATGTAACATAACGTTTCGTAACGTAACGCGTAACGGTCAGATCTTTTGCGTCGCGACCCCTGGTCGCTCAAACATAACCTGGCAAAAAGAACTAAAGTTCCAATAATAGTTTTTTTTCAAATGGGATACCCTGTATATTTTCACATTTTTGAAATGGTCTTTTTCCTCTGATTTCAAAAATATATAATATGTTACCTTTACCATATACCGTTTTTGAGTTATCAAATGTTGGAAATCTTAGTTTTAGTAATTACTGTGAATAAGATAAAGATAATATATCAAAGTTAGCTATGAAAATGAGAAGTAATATATAGTATCTTTTCTTGTTATTGTGTTACCCAATGAGGTATTTGTATTTGGTCACGTGACGTCGCATTCAAAATTATTAATGGGACAACCTGTATATTTGTGCCTTTCTGTGTTCCTGACGTAACATTTGGTTACATTCATTCAGTCTATATATCTTGCAATAAAATTGGAACCAGTAGAAATAATCTTTAAACATAAGGTAAAAAAACCGAAATCTATATGGAAAATTGAAAAATTATAAATAGGAACAAGAAGGCAATGAAACAAAAAAACAAAATAAACATCGTGATTATTCGGAGTCAATAAAAACTTATGTATAGAACCAGTAAAATTATAATCTGAACGAGTAGATTATTAATTCAACACTCTCCAATTTTAATATAATGAAAAGTTTCCAAGCCCGAATCAGTAAGAAAAACAGTGTAAATGAAACGATTTTGAATGCCTTTCAATATTCAAAATGACAAAGTGATATTATCTGAACTAATGGAAGTAATAATAAATTGAATTCATATTCCATAAAAAACTGACCAATCCAAAGCTCCCGTTTCTGGATCATTCAAAATGTCGAATTACTTGAGAGCTCTTGTATTAATATCCAATTCCTGAATTTATTTTTTTAAATAGACTATTCTGCTCATAGCTTCGATTTTCTTGAATAATACTTTAACTATAATAAACATTTACCAATACTGTAATTCTTTATGTATTCAATGAAATACCATCAAAAGGAGCTCACTCCGACCGCTAAAGTAATGGGGTACTCAACTGCGGCAGTGCCAAGTTTATCGGATCCTACTTTGACCTAAATATATGACATACAATGTATATCAAGTTTTCAACACATCGCCATCTAGAAATATACACGCGCACTACAAAAAAATACAAATTCACAAAAACGGCCAAAACTAGCTCCTTCTGAAAACTATGTCAAATCAATCTAGACATAAATATAAGGTGGCTGATGCATTTTTTAGGACTTGGTAAGTTGGGCTCCGTATATCGGAGCCCATTTTACCGCGGAGCTCACTTATACCTCAGATTTAACATGGGTGGAGCCCACCTTGTATGTTAACTAAATATATATATGTACTCTGTCTGTCTATTCTTTCATACACGTCATAGATGCGCGGGACTTTGTAAACACACCAACAGAGTGTATATATATATACTCTCTCGACTTCGTAAACACAACATCGTATAGGTTAGAACACGCACGGCTTGCTAAATACATACGTTCTGAAATTGTAATATTAAAATATGATTTGTTTTTGAATTTATTAAAATTATGACGCGTACACTTGCTAAACACACAAAATGTGGAAATTATAATGCGTATGACTTGGTTAGCACAATAATAAAGAGAGGTTATAGTGCGTACTTGCTAAAAATACAAAAGCATTTATTATTATTATCTGTATATAATCGCACATTGCATGTAATACCTTTCTTCGCATCTAATGCACATGAGAGCTCATGGCAGCATGTGTTGAATGCCTTGATATAGACGCGTAGGTTGATGGTTCGCGCCCGGACTATGGTGAAAATTTTTTCAATTTATTTGCTTTCTATAAAAGAGAAAGATGCAGACAGAGAAACACGCGACGCCGCACAGCTTACAATAGCTTCCTATATCAAAAAGTGTCGTGACAACTTTTGGTAAGAATTTTATCCGTCTAGCCTCCTTTCATAACGCGCGATAAGGAACTTCGTTCTAACAACACCGACTATGGCATACTTGCGTGAATCACCCTGTACATTTAAATTTATGTTTACATAACGCACAACTCAATTCAAAAGTTGACGTGTCTTGGCATTTTTATAATTTTCTAAAATAATGACATAAAGAATTTTATTCCATAAGTGGTTTCCACACTGTATATTTGTCTTATATATTTTTTCTATGGTTATAATTATAATATAAAGGTGATGAAATAATTGAAAAGTCTAACCAACGTTAAATATCCAACGCTATTTTATTATTACGTGAATCAAAATAGTTATTTATGTAACTAGTGTGTAAAGTAGCCTTTTTTTGACGAATGTGAATATTGTCAATCACATGAGTCGAAAAAAAGGTCTTTACACACGAATTGCATACAATATTCTTTCTACTAGCGAATATTTAATTGAAATACAAAAGTTTAATAGTAATTACGCACTAGTGCGTAAAGAAACATACTTTACGCACTAGTGCGTAAAGTAAGTTAAATTTTTCTTTAGAAGAGTCTTTTTATAATAATCTAAAATAACATCATAGTTTTATAAAAATATTCAATTCCTAAATATAAAATACAATTGCTTACTCTAGGTATAGTCGGAAGATCTCAATTTAAATTTTAAATGTCAGATTCAATTCACAAAGAAATGTCAGTCACTCACCGCCAACTTATACCTATTTACCGTATTATTTCCAGTACTCAATAATTATTTAACAATAATTATTAGGTTACTTTACCGAATTCTATTGGTTTCTATCTCCAATTTATGAAAAAAACTTAGATTTAATATCTGTTTATTATACCTATATTTTTATAAGACTAGATATCTATAACTACATATATATTGGAATTTTTTCTTTACGCACTAGTGCGTAAAGTAAAACTCTTTACGCACTAGTGCGTAAAATAAAGTTTTACGCACTCGAAAATGTGTCTAAAGTACGTACTTTACACACGGTAGTAGAAAAAGTATTTTTAATCGCTGTATGAATATATGTTGGGACAGTTTAGTTACATTTACTAAGGTAGGTATACCAAAATTCATGTTGTTATATTATATTATATTATATATTATATTAATCATTATCATTATTAGCTAATACATAAGTTGTTTTGATTCAAGTTAATTTAAATATCTTTTTAGTTTCTTGATTAGTATATATTTAGGGTCTGAGGACAGACCAAATGATCAGGATGGCCGAGTGTTATATTTTATTTTGCGAGACCGAGATGGAATATAATTTCTAACACATACGATGTTAGTTATCCGATCTCTTTCACCGTCCTCATAAAATATATACGACCGAGGTGAAGGGTGAAGAGGGCTGTTTGGGATTTGGATGGTTAAAAATGTTTAGTCTCTAGAGATAACCATATTACCGAAGAGAGTAAAATTTAGAGACAGTATCACGGAGTTTTATTATAATATTGTACCCAATTAAAACATCTTAGAATGTAGGTATCGTTATAAATCTCTTTTTTGATTATTTCGGATAATATTGAATACAAGTCTGTACCATGGTTTCTGTCGAATAGGTAAGCATAAATTTAATTCGAAGAAGACACAAATATCTCTACTTTTCTTATTCTAACTGAAAAATTAAAAGTGTAAAATTATTGTGACTTTTTTTAGATATATCTCTGTCTTGGAACTTTCATGTAGACTATTCAAGAAGCAAATTATTCAGCTCAGCTTTCATACTTCGACAACTTAAGCGAGTTGTTATAATATATTTTTATTATATTGATAGCACGATTTCAGGTAAGACCCTAAAACCGCAATAAACCATAGGCGGACGTTGGAATTTGAACAAAATAAAATGAATCAATCATATCTCAATTCTCCAAAAGCGAAAAAATATGAACAATAAGTAGGATATTTAAACGTGAGAACCTAAAACCTAAACAAAAAAATAACGCGCACATACTACCTACTCACACTAGAAAATAGTACTCTCAAAAGCTCAACACAATGGGCTCGTTTACTAAAATGTTTAAATCATTTTAAACTGTCGTAAAACAAAGTACTAAGGACAAAAATATGATTCTGAAAATTTCATGTCAATAGAATATGTCGTTCTCCTAATACAACCATTTAAACAAGCATACCGTAGCGGTACGAAGACTATGACTGTGACGTCACCGCATATGAAAGTTAATGTGCACAATTATTCACATTACGCTTCTGACTGTAACGACTAACGTGCCTAGCGTAGAATTTATTTATTTTGAATTACCTACAAAATGTTTGTGTTAATAAAATAAAATGTGTGGATCTAATAAAAAAAACAGACTCATTAAATCTTCCAGAAGTGGACTTGCTAATGATTATGAAGCACTGAATTTTATGAATGAATTTTACACTATGTGACACATCGTTTTTGGCTGTTTTCCGGCCAGAATGATTAAAAATGTCAATATTTTCATAAATACATGCTCTCTCAAATGATATACAGGGTGATTCCAGATGTTTTATTTTATTCCTGGTCTGGTGGACAAAGTTACGGAGATAACGCTATAGGTTACTCAGTAAAAAATTGCATTTTTTTTAACTGCAGACTGCTCAATTAAAGAAGCTTCTCCAAATGCTATTTATGATGAATGTGTAGTGGAAATTAAATCACCAATGTTGATAAGAACAAGGAACGCTTATTTTGATGAAGCAGGTAATATTAGTTCCAAATGTTTACATCAGATTCAAATGCACATGCACCTCACTGGTAAAAAAAGCGATATTTGTTAGAGCTGATCCGGACTTTGAATCAAATCAAATAATTTCTTTTGAAACATATAATATACGCCAGTTTTGATCTACTGAAAAAATTACCTGTTTTTTGGAAAAAAGCAGTATTTAATAAAATTTAATTTGTGAAGAACTGACAAATTATTTTATTAAATAATTTTGAACATTAATAACACCACAAGCTATAAGAGCAATATTATCTACGTATTAAAAAAAATGGATTAATACAAGCGTGTGGTTTTCAATAACCCCTCTCAATATGGATTCACAACGTATTTTATAAGGTAATTTATAACGATTCTGATTGAAGAAAAATGAAATCCTAAAAATACACAAACAAAGTATGTTGACTTATTAGTGAACGCTTCGAGTCTTTTTATGCTTCTCTGCCATTGCTTCCGTTTTTTTTTGCATCCCTATTAATAGAAATAAATGTTTTGTTAGATGTTTTAATCGTAGTACTTTTACATTCTGGAACCGTACAATATTTATAGCTTTTTTTAATCTGGCTCTGGTCCATTGTGTCGAATAGCTTAAATTATTTCTAAACGTTCTTATTTCACAAACACAACACTGTTTAGAGTTTGCGAAAACGTATAATAATAAGTATATAAGCAAGCAAAATACTGTTACTAGCTAAGTAGTCATCTAACCGAAAACCGATCGGCGCGGTATCCGCTCTCTGGAGAGATTTCATATGCGATGACGTCACGCCTGAAATTCGGAGAGGAGCGCTGTTTGTTGTTTATAATTTTTTTTTAGGCGACTTAGGAGTCACGTTGACGTCTAATTTTTCGCACAGAGTCCCAAAATGACATGCTCTTCCTAATGGTAAAATAGAAAAAAATTAGTAAATGAGCCCATTGCATCTTGCGCCTTGATTGGATGACAACTTACTTGATATAATGGGCGGAGGCTACGAGAATCTTTATATTAGACAATGATAATACTTTCTAGTATAGATAGACTATGATATGATAAAAATACACTATAGCTTTCAAACTTGAACATTTCCATTTTAACTATAGAGTTGTGGTTTGGGGAAATTTGTCGTCGGCCAGAGATATCTTTGTAATTCAGAAGAGAGCAATTGGGATTTTAAATAATGTCAGTATTCGTAAGCACTGTAGGGCGTTGTTTGTTCATCTAGGGCTGATGCTTCTCCCGACCTTATTTATTCTTAGCACCCTTATTGAGATCCACAAAAGTCTTGACTCCTTAACAAAAATTTCAGTGTGTGTGTGTGTGTGTGTGTGTGTGTGTGTGTGTGTGAGAGAGAATTACTATATTTGCCACATGATTTTGGAAATTACTCTGCTCAATCTAGATAGTAACGTTGGACTCCTTCAAGAGAATTATTAATAAATCCTAAATTATTCTATTAGCATTAATGAGGATGTGGCTACTATTTAGCAGAAAGTTATAATTTAACTTCATAAGCGACTCAATGGATCATTTGGAGCTCACGACGTTATCAGAACAACCAAACAAGATGTGATTCAGATCACAATAACAATACTCGTCACAGTTACAAGATAAAGATCTGATAATGCCAAGTTTTGCAAGGTGTGCTGGAAATCTTCCGTGGTTGGTCTTAAGTCTAAATATAGATGATGAATAGAATTTGGATGTTGAGAGTCAGAAAGAACTACAACATTGCATAATTGATTTGTAAACATCCAATTGAGGTTTTTCTGTATAGCTACGAATTCTGCTGTAAACAAGCTACATATATCAGGTAATTTGTAATCATAATATATGATGAATCCAAAGTCTAGATAAAAATACCAGTTCCTACCCCATCTTTAGTCTTAGATCCATCCGTATATGTGAATATCTTATCAACAAAGCCTGGCAATATTGATTTCAGAAGGGCTACATTGAGTTGATTGGAAGTTGAATACTTGAGAATTGTAGCTTTGTGTCTCGTAATAAAAACTGAACCTGAAATGCTGTATGATTATGTCTTTTTTGTAGATATTAGTTAATTTATAATTTCAGGGGGCGTATTTTTCAGTTTCCAATATCAATTCGTTGAATCTTCTTCCGTAATCTCACTCAACTTGTTGATCATGAGCGATTGACGAAATCTAAGTTTTATTACATATTTTGAGACAGATACTCCCGTCTAAATCCCAGAGGAGGCTCATTACATTCTGCGATTATAGTATTTTATTGAATTGGCGATATCACTTTGTAGCAGAAGGGGTCTGAAAGAATTAGGAGAAGTATTAGGCTTTATAATTAGTAATATTATGGATGACCCCCATTCATTTGGAATTTTTTGGGATAGCCATATTATTATATATTTCGAGTTTTTGAAGACTTGGAAAGGACATTTTTCCGAAAAAATATATAGGGGAGATCACCTGGGCCATAAACAGTGTTTTTATAGGATCTTAGTGCAGATTTCAATTCTGGAAACGTGAGAGGGGATTTCAGCATATCAATATCTTGATGATGAACGAAGTGAAGATGCTTGGGGAGGTGACTCCGATAATATAGGACTGCATTTACTGAGAAACTTCACTTTATAGCTGTCAGCTAGGACCTTGGCAATATCTTGATCATCAGTGACATTTGGTTGTGGAATAGACTTTTGTTCAGTTTTAGTGATCTAAAGATAAAGATTGAAGTACCGCCCCACCAGCTCATAGGCAATTGCATCTAATATTATGATATAACTGAAATTTTTTAATTGGGGAAGTTTGGAATTTTTCGCATTAGTTTCCTGAAGGCATACAGCGTCTGGTGTAGATTCTGATATCGAATGTTAAATTCCAATCAGAGAAAGAGTCCATCACAGTTCTATTGTAATAATTTGACTATAGGGACAAAAAAATAATAATGATAATATGGATGAAATAAATAAAAAGGGTTATAATAGATAAGAGGATTAAAATAGCTAACATGCGTTCTGAGAGCTGTGGTTCGATTCTGTATCTGTAAGGTTATTACGTCGTCTGGAATATAATTTCGATTGAGCTGATGCTTTAATCTATTTAAGAGTCTGGTGAGACGGATTTCAGTGCTCTTTCCTTTGTAGCAGTGTGAAGCTGCGCTAAGTCTTTTCGTGTGCCATTCATATCAGAGGAGAATTTGTGTGCTTCCTGTAGCAAGGACAGCCAAAATAATTTTCGACAAAAGCGATTAGTTGATTTGAGGTTAGAGTGAAGTTAGATGAGTTGCCTTTGAGATTTTGGATTACGGAAACACAGTCAAATCCTATTGAATAATTAGTGCGATTATTAGATTTGGAATTTTTTTTATTAGTTTGGGTAGAACAGTAGTGGAAGGAGATAATGTGATGTTTGGTGCTAATACATTAATGGAGAGAGACAGGATTAGAGGAGTGTCAATTGGACTGTCGGAAGTAGAGTGGTTTCTTTTCTGGTCTGTGGCAATTGGGGGGAAAGTAGCAGGTTCGCTGTTCGTTGTTACGTTATGTGCCTCGACTCGGCCGGCGAGCTAGTCTCTCGGAGCAAAATGTTGATTGTCAGCTTACATTGTATTGGCTGGAAGATGACCCCAGCCAGTAGAAAATATAATCAATCGGTAATAAAATCTACAACCGACGGAAAATATTCCCCACCGGCTTGCAGGATGTTTTCTACCGGATGCACTCTGCCAGAAGTTTGTCTTTACTAGCAAAGTGCATTAATGAAAATATAAAAACAGGAACAAATATATACAAACAGTTAATGTAAAAATCAAATTACACTGGATAAAAATATTTTTGAATTAACATATTAACACTCGAATATCACCACTACTTTACCAACCCCTACTACTCTCAAGCTAGAGCATGCAAATACTAAGCCCATGCAGTTAAAAAAAATAAAAATGCTGTGTATAAATTCTGTAGAACATATTCATCGATGATGAAATTTCTGTAACAGAGACTCAAACATAATTAAAAAATTCTTTAATAAATCGATGGAATCTCTGAAGCCTGTAAGAGAGTGTGTGTGCTGGAAAGAAAGCGCTGAAAAAATGTTTAGTCCATAACTGCCAAGTATAACCGTTTTGCATGTAACCTCTTCGGGATCGAAAATATTTTGATAACCCATACTGGGCAACTATTTCCCCAACTTGTCATCCCCTTCCATACCCATTCGACAAACGGAAAATACTTTGCGCACTCGCCTATCGGGTTGACTGCTCGTTTTGCAAGCGAGGCTTACCGACAACCTAGGAACGAGCACTTTCCCACAGTGTGCAGGAAAAGGTCAATCGTAAACCACCAATTTGGAATACATATGTGGCTTACTTGAAAAGTGAAATAAAAAGCTCACCAATGTCTGCCGAAAAAAACAACCAACTCGTAGAAGCAAAAGAGGACAATATTTAGAAAAATAAGTAACGACAGCTCGTAAGAGAAATGGAGGACAATGTTCAGAAAATGCGAAACATCATGGCTTTTGAAAGGATATTAAGGCTGAAAGTTACTTCTCGTAGATGGTAGTTTGTCCTCCATGGCTGGAAGATGACCCCAGCTAGTAGAAAATAAAATCAATCGGTCATAAAATCTACAGCGGACGGAAAATATTTCTCACCGGCTTACAGGATGTTTTCTACCGGATGCACTCTGCCAGAAGTTTGTCTTTACTAGCAAAGTGCAGTAATGAAAATATACAAACAGGGAAAACTATATACAAACAGGAACAAACATATACAAACAGTAAATATAAAAATAAAATTACGCAGTGTGAAAATATTTTTAAATGAACATATTAGCACTCGAATATCACCACTACTTTACCAACCCCTACTACTCTCAAGCTTGAGCATGCAAATACTAAACCCATGCAGTTAAGAAAATAAAAATGCAAAGTATAAATTCTGTTATCCATCGATGATAAAATTTCTGTATCAGAAACTCAAACAAAATAAAAAAATTCTTCAACAAATCGATGGAATCTCTGAAGCCTGTAAGAGAGTGTTAGTGTGCTGAAAATGAAGCGCTAAAAAAATGTTTAGTCCATAACTGTCAAGTATAGCCGTTTTGCATGTAACCTCCTTGGGACCTACAATATTTTGATAGCCTATACTGGGCAACTATTTCCCTAACTTGTTATCCCATTCCATACCCATTCGACAAACGGAAAACACTTTGCGCACTCGCCCATGGGGTTAACTGCTCGTCATGGCTTTTGAAAGGATATTAAGGCTGAAAGTTACTTCTCGTAGATGGATGTTTTTCCTCCGTGGCTGGAAGATGACCCCAGCCAGTAGAAAATAAAATCAATCGGTCATAAAATCTACAACCGACGGAAAATATTCCCCACCGGCTCACAGGATGTTTTCTATCGGATGCACTCTGCCAGAAGTTTGTGTTTACTAGTAAAGTGCCGTAATGAAAATATACAAACAGAAACAGTCACCATCTGCTAAAATCGTTTGAAGCTAACAGATAAAGACAAATAATTTGCAATAAAATAATATTGCGATCATAAATTGAGATGTAACCTATTCTATCTTTCAAGTTCGATCAAACTGCACACGGTGTACAAATTTGATTAAAATCGGTTAAGTAGTTTAGGAGTCCTTCGCGGACAAACACGTGACACGTAATTTTTATATATTAAGTTCATAATCCTTGGAAATCACGACCAAAAATTCAAACTACACTTGGTACACTGCCGAAAATAATTTCGAACATAGGTACACACTCCCGAAAATTCGAAAATACACTTATGCACTCCCGACACAATCGTCCAATTAAAAAATTAATTCGTTACTGAAAGCTAGATGTAATTTAATATTGATTCATTAGTCACGTCATTCGACATAAACAAGTGTTCGTCATCGATGTGAATTCAATATAGGTACACTGGCCCCATTTAAAAATTTAAAGATAGATCATTATATTTAAAAACGTTTTTCTATACTTTTTGATATTCTTAGTATACACAGAAATTATAAAAGTTCCAAAATAATTCATAAGTAAAATTTCTTAGGATACTCTGGGAATTTACAAGCAAATAGTTATTGTAAATTTTATTTTCAGTAGTAATAACCCAAGGACATTGATAATTGTTCGAAAAAATTTTATGACAGATTTCGAAAGCTTGTTGCCTACAAGCAACAAGCTTGAGAAAGTTGTCATAAAATTTTTGAGCATTTATTGATGTCCGAGGGTTATTCGGATAGAAAATTTTTTACCAATCATAGAATGACAACCAAATCGTGACATTTCCAAATAATAAATATTTGAAACTTCAAAATCGAAATAAATCAATAGGTATGTGTCCATAGCAACGTGAAAACAGCCCATGGTCTGTTTTCAGTGTAATGTGGACATGATTGGCTGAGATTGTTCATATGATATAAAATGAAGAAATTTGATTGGCTCTTGGAATTGTCAAAAAATTTTCAGTGTAATTTTGGCGAGCAGAGTAAATATCGAGAAAATAAACATGTATTAGAAGGGATATTTCAGCCTCATTTGTTGCTGTGATTCACGGAAAGAAAAAGAGACTAACGAGTGTCGGTTGACTTCTTGTTTTTCTTTAATAGAGGGGTAATTTACCTGGCTCATGCAGAGCAAAAATTAACTCTTATAACATAACCTATATTACTGTTTTCGCTTCTTTTTCCACTAGTAATCACAATTTTGAAAAAAAAGACGACATAAATGTTACCCTCAGTTGCCAACTTCTCTGGTCAAATTGTATTTTGTGAATGATAAACTATTTATATCATCTGAAAGTTTAACTTCTAAACAGACATCAATACTCTCCTCCTTCGTATGATAATATATTTGCTGGAATTATTTAAAATAAATATATATTGTTGATTGTATTAAGAATTTTTTGGTTATGACATTTCTTTCAATTCTTGATTCCTACAAAGTAACAGTCTTCTTGAGTTTCTGGTAGTAACCATTCTGTTGGTAGGTATACTGTATTTAAATACAGTGTTATTTTTTGAAAGCGTCCCAACGATTCAGCGTCTTATAACATCTGCTGAATAAATCTATCAACCCATCATTCATTTGTCTGCGTGATTCACTTACTTCACAATCTCCATAGAGATCTTTGTCTTTGAAACAAATGTAATGGCTCAACTCTTCTTCCTTTAATCCTATACTCTCCAGCGGCCAAGTTGCCAACCAATAGAGAGCTGCTGTCGCTGGATGACGAGCTCTCTTTCCCCCCTGGCCAGCCGTCGATATTGTGCAGATTTATCTTCAGTTATTCAAATTACACACAGAAAACCTCAGTCAGATGGAAAATTCAAGTTTTAAACTTGGAATATACCAGAAAAATCATAAGACAGCCGATTTTCTCGATTTTTTAATTCAGTCGAATCTGACTTAATACCGGTTAATTGTCAAAAAAAGCCCATTTGTCAATTCACCTGATCAATACTTGCAGAATGGAAGAAAATGGAAGGTGATGGAGCGATTCTGAGATTGAATTAGTGTTCAGCGAGCCAAAGTACATAGGAATACATGTGTCGCTTACCTAGGTCAGACACTTCGGTTTTTTGTGTGCCGGTGTAATAACTAGGACAATAAACATTCAATTGATGTTGAAATTAAGAAAATGTTCACGCAAAAATACGGATCTCGTTTACATTTTGGTTAAAAAACTCGTAGACGAATTAGCAACACGTGAATGCTGACTTGAGGAACATAGTACCTTGGATGAAATTCAGTGTTGGAAAAACACGCAAAGTTCAGAAGAGGATAGAGAATACAAGTTACTGTACAGCCATTCGTCGTGTACAGTCAGTTTCAAAAAGCGTCGCAAAATCTCTCATTTCGCTTATAGATTTCGCTGAGTGATGTATAAGTAGATATGGCGTGCCGTTTTGGTATTTAATAAAATCGTTTTAAAAGAGGAAAAAAATATATATCTCTTCTTTCAAACATTTTTATTCCGTAATTATTCTTTTGAATAATTAAAATTATGTTTTTCATAATAATAATACAGGAATTTCTATTATGAAAAATATAATAGAAATTGCCGATTTAAAATTATGAAATACATAATGAAAATTCATGAATTTAAATTATGAAAAACATAATAGGAATTCAATTTCCATTATGTATTGAGGTTGCCTATACTACTCTAATGAAAGTACCTGAAATCGGATGGTAAACGCATTACTGCAGGATAGGCAACCTCAATAGATAATGGAAATGGAATTTCCATTATGTTTTTCATAATTTTAATTCTTGAATTTCTATTATGTTTTTCATACATTTAAATCGGTAATTTCTATTATGTTTTTCATAATGGAAATTCGTGTATTATTATTATGAAAAACATAATGGAAATTCAAAAATTAAAATTATTGAAAACATAATAGAAATTGAAGAAAAAAAAATTATGAAAATACAAATCCGTTTTTTATTATTTATTCAATAATTTTTATTCTTGAATCTGTATAATGTTTTTCATAATTTTAATTCTTGAATTTCCATCATGCTTTTCATGATTTTAATACTTGAATTTCAATTATGATTCTAATAATAATAATACACGTATTTCCATTATAAAAAACATAATAGAAATTGCCGATTTAAAACTATGAAAAACATAATACAAATTCAGGAATTAAAATTATTAAAAACATAATAGAAATTCAGTTTACATTATGTATTGAGGTTGCCTATTCTGCAGTAATGCATTTACTATCCGATTTCAGGTACTTGCATTAGATTAGTATAGGCAACCTCGATACATAATGGAAATTGAATTTCTATTATGTTTTTCATAATTTTAATTCATGAATTTTTATTATGTATTTCATAATTTTAAATCGGCAATTTATATTATGTTTTTCATAATGGAAATTCCTGTATTATTATTATGAAAAACATAATTTTAATTCATTAACAAAATAATTAGGGAATAAACATTTTTGAAAGAAGAGATATATATTTTTTTTAAACGATGTTATTAAATACCAAAACGGCACGCCATAAGTAGACGTATCTTTTCAATATTACCGAAGAGATGCGAGAAACATTTTTTATTTAGACGAAACCTGAGTTAACGAAGGACACACCGTGATGATAATTAGAATGGATTTTTAAGAACTTCTGGTAAAAAAGAATTGTAAAAAAAGAGAATAATAATGGTTTCATATGGCCATCCCAAAACTGATCATCTCGATCAATTTTTTCAATATGTGGCTCACCTTGTGGAGACCAAACCAAGAAATAACACGAGTTCCTTTGGGTTAATTGTACCTGCCCCTGAATTTGGTAAAAATACTGATGGTTTTGTTTCAAGGTGATCTCTCCTGTTTCAGTAAACTTTAAGTAGTTAATTTTTTTTACTTTTGATGCCCTCTCTGACAGTCATTGTTTTTAGTTTTTCGGGGCATTTCACTTCTACAATTGAATTATCAAAATTGATCAATCCATCGGGACTCGCTCCAAGAAAGCATTCATCATTTTTTCCAATAAATATACCGCATTTCGTAATGTTAAGCCCGGTCAATTCTTCAAATTGGCTTATGGCTATTGATTCGTATTGTTGTCCATATCTTGTTGCCGAATTTCCCTTGAATGTTCCATACAGCATATTTTTCACCGTATTTAAATGGTTTGTTGATTGCTTCATTTTACATATTCTTCCAAAAGATGATGCCGTTATTCTATATACACGTTCTTGCTGCCATAAAGGATTATTGTTTGTCCTACTGTAGGCCTTTCGATTTGCTAAATCTCGTCTGAAGTTTTTTGGAGAGAGTTAAAGTATTTTTCTCGACAGGATCATCTTTCTTCTTCTGTAATGGGTTTTTCGGTATCTCCATAATCCTCATCTGGATGAGTAGTTCTTGTTATTGTCTTGGCCCTATATCCCTTTATCTTTTTCATTGAAGAGTGTTTAAGCCTACCAACTTCTTTTCTCTTCATTAACTGCTTGGTGTATTTCCCATAAGGCATTCCACTGAATTTTATTATTTCTTCAACATATTTTTCTTTGCAATTATAAGAAACAGCAGCTAATTTTCATCTTGTTTGCTAGGAAGATTTGAAACAATAATTAATTCTTTTTCCACCCACATATTTGTTTACCAGATTGTTAAACTGTTCGGCGCAATTATTATTTTTATTTAATAAAAAAAAAGAGGCATATTCCAGAACTCTTTTTAAACAGTTGTCTACGTCAGTTTTTAATCCATAACTAATGATAAGTGGAACCAAATTTTCTTCATTTACCTTTTTATCGCAAAAATATAATTCACAGTAGTCATGCATTCCAAATATATGGTTGAGAATATTTTTTACGTCTTTTTGGAATCTTATTATTTTTTCCACTACTGTGATATCACTTTTCGTCCAGTGCTCAGCTGATTTCCTTATTGATGTTCTAAATCTAAGGACACTGCTTTCCAGTTTTTTCCTGAACTTAACGGGAACTATTTCTAAAGAAGATGCGCTCCTAGTAGATTTGCATATAACTCTCAGTTTATTACAAAAGTTCCGCAAAAGAGGGTTGATACATTCCACTTTCTCTACAAGTTTCATACCATAGGGCTTTTCCAATAGAAGTTTCTTCGAAACACTACTATCACCATCTCCAACCAGCTTCAAATATTTCACCCCATGCATTTCTACACTTTTCTAGTAAAGTTGAGATGCATGTCGGCTGAATAAACAATTTGGATCGGTCATTACGGAATCTCGACATGTTCAATCTCCCCTTGATAAAAACAAATAAAAGTAAAAATGCCACTGGAAAGGACAAGAATAGTTGCGGAAAGTTAAAATTGAATCAGAATTTCAATAAAGAAGTTAAAGCTATTTTGTATTTTGTTGGCAACTTCTGAGTCAGCGTTAGAAAATTACGGAATACATATTTACGAATCAAGGTAAACAAATAAATTGCCAAACTTTTGGTACATACCTACATTAAAAAGTTCGTAGAATGACCCGATTTCCCGTATTTAGCTAAATCGATTTGCTTACAGAACCCGGATAAGAATTGACACACGATCATACTCAGTTTATCGTTTCTCTATTTCTATGCCTCCCACTAAAGATCAGTATTTTAATCCATGAACAAATATCACAGTGAATAAAATTTCGATTTTTTTGAGCAAAACTGCGATGATTTACTTTGGGTTTGAGTGAAGCAAAAAAAATTCGCAGCCCGATTTAAAAGGAAGAAAATATTGTACAAATCGTTCAAACGCACTTGACATCCGATCAAACTACAGAAATAAATTATGTCCTTCTCCTATACACACCAATTTCTACGTGTTTCTATTGGTTAAATTAAAAATATCCTTTATTTACTATCTCGTTATTTTGTGGATGAATTAGCAAATGAATAGTGAAATTAAATGCGTGTATGTATTTTGTGTTGGATCCATTCTGAAATCTGGACAATGTAAAATACAAACCAAATATCAAATTTGCTGAATCGGAAATAGTGGAAGCTGATATTTACAATTAAATCATTCAATCCACCAGAATCCAGCTCCATATCACCGTACACTAACTAGTGTACGGTGTCCATATGATATTATTTCACCAGAATAATTTTAGTGTTTTGGTAACGCGAAACTAAAAATTAGCTTATTAGAGGTTTTTGGGGACTTTTTTCTCTTCGGGTGTATTTTAGATGTTAGAACGCATTATAGGATATCATTTTTTTAGAAAAGTTTCCCTGAAACCAATGAACCTTTTCTTGTTAATAAATTTGTTAATTATACAGGGTGGATAGATACGTGAAGCGTGCATTAAACCACATGATAATCAGTACGTTGAATGTAAATAATTTGTAAATAGTATCAGAGCTTCAGTCATTCATAGTTGTATGGATCCTAGACTATGTATTAGTGGTATAAGTGACAATGACTAGAACTATTTCTAAAAAATGCCCAAGTAACAAATTTCATCTACCAAGCAAATAATGCTAGATCGAAGCATATAATTCAGGAAAAATGATAAAGTTTAGCATATTCTAAGCATTATTTTATAGAATAATTTCAGCCTTCCTTAAAAGACGTCTTATCTTGTTTAAGACTAAATATTGCAACCAAGTAGCAGTAGCAACTACCATTGTAGAAATAGAGATAATGACTTTAAAAAATGCCAAAAAAATGTATAGCCAAATTGGAATTAAATGCCTTTAAGTGCTTCAAAAAGTGCCATTTAGAAGCAATACTATAAAGGTTTGTATTGGAATTAATTTGGACTTTAAATGGAAATTGATTCCAAAAAAAACCACAGTATTGCTAACCTTTATGTGATTGTGAATCTCAATTCAGTTGAAACGTTTCATGATTTTCCAGAAATCATTATAAAACATGGAGAAAAAGATTGGAATAAAAATTAATGGAAAATTACAAAACTACGGAAATTTGCACGAATAGGTGCGTACTACAGGCCTGTACATAAAAGTAGTAACGCAGTCAAAAGTTACAACGAAATAACTATAGACACAGAAGATCACCTTCCTGGTTCTTGGACCTCGTCTTTCTATTGGCCTTGTCGTGGAACTCTTTCTTAATAGGCTAATACCACTACGTCCTGGTAGAAAATTTGTTGTTGCTGTTGTTCCCATCCCATGCCTCAGGAGCAATACACAAAATTTTCTCAGGTCTCAATAACTTTAAAGGTGTTCATTTTTTATTACGAAATAATTATAAAATATGACCTATAAAACAATCTATTACCCAAAACATAACCTCACTATGATCTTCTTTTTCTTCAACTTTATAATTCTGAAAGCTTTCACAAAGCAATACAAACAGCTATCTAGTTTTTAATTCCATAAAGCTTCGTATTGGCATAGAAAAATGCTTATTAAATACAATAAAGACATGGCCGAACCGTTTGCTCACGATAATGAGCAATGTTGCCATAGTTTTTATATTTATATATTGATAGGTTTATGATACTATTTTTATATATAGAATATGCAAATAATCTGGTTCAGAACATTATTTGTTCTCAAACTGGGATACAAATTTCAGAAAATCTGGGAATGATGAATCAATTTAATCCATCACATATAATATTATCAATTAATCCAACTAAAAATACTATAAAAAACTTCAATTTCAATTGGATGTATATAATTCATTGATAGGTATCAAAATTGAATATGACAACACCGTAATTCATAATGAAATAATTCAATTTATAAAGTGTATTTTGCTCACAGTTATCACAGGCCCCTCTGTTTTCAGGAAGTATTTCATTCACATTTTACAGAAAAGTAAAATTTGCAGAGATTTCTAATGGTTCACAATGATATTTTACAGTTTCAAAAACAATAATAATTGTCATAATATATATTGAAGGAAAGATCTGCCATCACAGTTGACGATGTTTGTTTTTGTGAACACTTACATAACTGTTGGCATAAATTTCCAATATCAATTTAAGATTTATCCAAAACAAAACTTCATTACATTCTCACGAGAAATGTTTAACTGCGCATGACCATTCAAAGCGTTGAAAGCCATATCTGGACTAAACGACTGCTTCTTTATATCACTCTGACAGCCAATGTTGGCAATCAAATCTAATAAAATGCTCTTCTGGTGCCAATTTATGGCTATTTAGGCCTACAGGTTGATTTGCTAATAAGCTTTCAAATCTACTTTAAGGCCAGACCGCGCTCCCTTTAGGCAGCGATTACGTAATGAATGCTACATGTAGAAGCTTTAGTGGACGGTTTTAATTGCCTGCTAGCTTCAAGAGTGACACAAAAGTCGATTATAAATCTACTTCGATGCTTATTGTGTTACTTGGGCGTGAACTACCATCTATCAATAAACTATTGTTAACTTTTAGGCAAGTGCACTTAGATAATGTTTGATAGTCATTGGGAGCAGACAACATCGATAATATCCATGGAATTATATTGAACGATCGGAACATGCAAATGTGTGTGGTGGCTGAAGCTGTATGCATTTCAACTGAGCGGGTACACTAGATTTCACTTCACGTGAATATTTGGAAGTCAAAAGGTGTGGCGAATGCTCACAGTCGACCATAAACACAATACTGGGTGATCATGTGAATCTCGACACATTTGATGAGCCATTAACTTGGAAACCGATCAAGATATCGAGAAATGGTTTTTCCCACAACTCCAGGAAAAAACTTGTGTTTTGATCTATAACTTAGACACTTTAAATGAAACACCCTGTATGTTTTTATACCGTCGGATAGGCTGAAGCTTCTACTTTTTGAAAATATACAATTTGAGATGTTCTTAAAGAGCAGATTATCTTTAAAAGAACTGAAATTCTTTGACTACAGTAATTCAGTACATTTTTCTCAGCGCTTCTGAACTAGTCCTAACATCGAGAAGCCGTACATATTAATTGATTGGCTTATAAAAACCAAACGTTTCACTTACACTTACACACACTAATTTAGTATTGTAATGCCCCTCGTATAATGTATTAGGTCATTGACGAAATAGCTTAATTAATACTTTTATAGATATGTCTACCAACAATGATATAAAAGTATTAGTAAGCTTAAATAAAAATATAAACATAGTTTCGATATTTTGATGAGACGGGTACAATTACATTTATAATTAGATTAATAGAAAACTTCAATGAGGTCGTTTCTATACCGATGAGAGTTCAATGTAATTTGTACAGAGAATTATTTAGTTGTTGAATAAAAATATAAGTGACTTCACTAAGTGTTTCATAACAACGACCTGTCAACCCAGTATTTTTACCCTATAATTTACGAAAAAATATAAATTTTCTGTGTTCATTTTGCATAGTTCAAATTAAATATTCTCTATGTTTTATACTTACTATCGGATAGGCTGATGTATCAACTTTCTAAATGTATGATTTAGTAATTAGGTATACTTATTTAAATTGAAGTTTATGGGTATATGACTTTAGTTGTTTCTATGAAGATACCTTGGTACATAATATTACAATCAAGGGTACTGCTGTGACTGTTACTGTCAGTCATTGACATGCAGTATCATTTACATCGATTACCATGAAAAGTGTGTAACAATCATCAGCAAATATTATTTGGAGATTCTACGTTGATTTGATGAATTCGGTGGGATAGAAATAAAGTTCCATCAAAAAAATTAACGGGATCACATTCAATAAATCAAGCTATCAACTGCTACCCAATCCAGCATATACTCCTGATTTAGCTTTTTCCTATTTCGAAACGTTGAAAAATGATTTGGTGATAAGATAACCAGATCAAAATTCACTTTCTCCAAAAAATGATTTGGTGTTAAGATAACCAGATCGAACTTCACTTTCTCCATTTTTGTTGAAACTCCCGAGATGATCTGTGTTCATTTGATGTCAAACACAAATTAGATGACGCTGCCTGCTAAAAATTTGACAGCAGTGTAATATATGGCAGTTTACGGGGGTAGTGGTGCATTTCAAGTTAATGAGACATTGAAAATGTTACTGACTACAATCGCAGCTTCGTCTTCCCCTTATAAATATTTTAATTAATTACAATACCACAAGTATAGCTATGTAGCGTCTATCTCCGCAGGATATCGACAAGCTTAACTGCAATATCCTAATTAACAAACTTCATTAATGGAGATTGTTCCCAAAATGAGTAATTCTGTGTATGATCCGAAAGTAGGGTTCATTCACCTTCTTGGACCATAGAAATTGCGTTCAATTACATTTGATTGGATCAATTGTAACGTAAAATCGAACTTCGTGCACGACAGCACTCACCAATA
>CAJUYG010000620.1:78271-92894 GCA_910591675.1 Galerucella calmariensis
TTAGGAAATTTGTTTCTGACATATATCGTATCTATAAAATATTGTAATTTTTAGTATTGATACTTTTCATAACGATATTTTCTAATATTAAGTATTTCAAAACAATATATTTATAACGGTAGGTACGTTGTATTGATACTTTGTACAGTATCGCCCATCTCTATATATGTCAAATTATTTGAAGTAGCTGCCACAACATTTTGAGGTTAGTAATATGCCAAATCGCTACTGACTTTTATTTATTAATAAATAAATTAAGTGTCATGGACAAAGTATAGTATTCTACTCGCATTTTATGGCCATAATTCACTTGGGAGACTTGCGCCCCTCGCCTGCGGCTCGTGACGCAAACGTCACCCATCGTGAATTATGACTATCATAAATTGCTCGTTTAATAATATACTATTGTTTCGTTCTGAACACACCTAAAATATTACATTTGACAACTGTCACCAATATAAATAAATGTCAGATAAAGTCAGATGGATAGTAAGTTCGCGAATAATAAATTGAGAAAAATGTCCTCCGATGAAGAATTGATGGATTGCACCCCTCCAGAAATAGGTATTATAATATTTATCAATGTAAATATAAAAGATATTCATCTAAAATAGATAATATTAACGATCACATTATTTTAGAGGGCGGTAAGTGAGGGCGGGGAGTAGAGGTGTATAATATGACAAGTTCTAACCTTCAATGACGTTAGTAATATCAGCATTGCATATATGGATGTGGATAAAATATTTTATTTCACATTTTACCAAGGATATGATCAGCTGTGAATGGATCCTTGCAGTCTTGAACGTCAAAATATTATTGATTGTCTAGTTGTCGAATTTTTTCGTAGTGTTAGATAGGGTCCAGGGGGTCTAGTTTTGACTAGTCTAGTGAAATTACCCATATTTCGATTGATTTAGATCAATCCAAGTTTTGAACTTAATTCATGTGTGAAATAAAATTCGAATTCGAAAAAATTTTACCAATTTAATTCGAATACTGTTTAGCTGTCGAAACGCTTATTTCACTTGCGAAATGTTGATTTATTTGGGGTTAGAATAATCAAATTTTGTATTGTGGTTTTGTCAGATACTTTGTATAGTTTTAACATCCCTCTTTTCAGTTTGACTACCTTTTTGAACCTTTTTAGTCACTCCTTATACTAGTAATTAGCATAGTAATAAGCAGTTATTAGTTAGACGAGAGTGACGCGAGAACGTTTTATATTTTTTAAATCTACATAGCAAATTCAGAGGAACTTGTGTGGAGGATGATTTTTTAACGCCAAAAACGGTGCTTCATCATTTTAGGCACGATCCCTTCAATCTAAGTTTACAGACTTCATAAAGAAGCTGCTGGCGAATTGATAAACATTTCAGATCCATATTTGGCAGCTCATATAACAGCATCAGTTATGAACCAATCTACTAAGGTAGGAAAGAAGTTGTACCTTCGTCAAGAATATGAGACATTTTTTTATACATATTAAGATATAATAATTTTAAGCAGTCTTCGCTTCTATGGAAGTGGTAGTTAAGAAACTAACATCGGGCTGTATTTATACTTTTGTGTTGGGTTTTGTAATAATAAAATAATAACGTATACCTATGTGTAATTCAATTTACTAGGCCTGTAGAAATGTTATATTATGTTATATTAAAATTTATTT
Source organism: Galerucella calmariensis (assembly GCA_910591675.1). NCBI lineage: Eukaryota > Metazoa > Arthropoda > Insecta > Coleoptera > Chrysomelidae > Galerucella > Galerucella calmariensis. The sequence continues at coordinate 79,941 of CAJUYG010000620.1, forward strand.
TAATTTATTATTATTATATTATTCATCTGATGAAAATGATAAATCTTAACCCCATTTATTCTTCTTTTTCCCTAATAATTCACTTTTGAACTAATATGAGGGCTATTCCGTTGTTATCAGATTGTGTCGTTCGAATTAAGTTCATTCAAGTGAATTTATAATAATTTCGTTTCACTGTAATTCAAAACTGGCTATACTATTTCGATGGCGAATTTAAAATCGAAATATTTCACTTGTGAATTCGATTTCACTGATTTTCAAAACTTGACCACCAGAATTTTATAGAAACTCAATTATTATCGATAACGGTAACTGGAACGATACCGGAACGTTGAATTGAAAATATAAAAAATTCTGTGGTTTGATAATGATATTGGTGTGGGATCAAATATTCCACATTACCGAGCTACTGAGGAATTTAAGGTATTTCAACACTTGAAACAGTCTTCAGTATTTCCACTAATTAAAAAAACATTCATTTGCCCCACAAAATTTGATATTTGTACAGTGTACTCTATAAACTGCCTTTAAAATGAATTCTCACTTGTTTCAGGGCGACACATGCTGTTGGATATGCGACAAGTGCGAAGAATACGAGTTTGTATACGACGAATTCACATGCAAAGATTGTGGTCCAGGCTACTGGCCGTACATAGATAAATTATCCTGCTATGCACTTGAGCTGCAGTACATGAGTTGGAACACCCCTTACGCTTTTGTTCCGGCTGCTTTCTCATGCCTGGGTATCTTAGTAACTTTCGCAGTTATAATCTTGTTTCTCAAACATAACGATACACCATTAGTTCGGGCTTCCGGCAGGGAACTGAGCTACATGTTGCTATTTGGAATCTTGCTTTGTTATTTGAATACGTTCGCATTACTCGCGAAGCCCACTACTGAAATTTGTATAACACAGAGATTCGGTATCGGGGTTGGCTTCTCCATAATATACGGGGCGCTCCTGACAAAAACTAATAGAATTTCCCGCATATTCGATTCTGCATCCAAATCCGCGCAACGGCCAAGTTACATTAGTCCAAAATCCCAGGTGATTATTACATGCTCCTTAATTGCTGTTCAAGTCATACTTACACTCGTCTGGATGATTGTTGAGCCACCAGGGACACGGTTTCATTATCCCACTAGAAATCAGGTAAGTGACACACATACCTCTTGATTCTTGTTGGTAGCAAAGTAATGTATCTGGTGATATGGAAGAGAAATGTTATAAAAGTTGTATTTGAGTTCTATTTTCTTAGAAGTGACAAACCTATCGACTAAGATGTTAAATATTGTACGAGCCATGTTATTTGTTATTAAGAATTTTGCCAGTATTCTAGATGTAATATACTAACAATCTTCTGCGGTGTCAGTATCGGAAGAAATGGGTTACTCCGAAAAAAAGGAATTTAGTGGGACAATCAATGATAACCCTTGGAAACTTTATCCAGGGGAGAATAAAAGAACGTTTAGTGAGATTGTACTAAGAGTTTCCTAACAGGACACTGTTGCCTGAATGAGCACATCAAGAAACTCAAACCATTTTACTTTCAGTGATAAAAAATCTATCATAATAAATCCAAGTGACTCTTCTACTCATCGTCAGTTTTCCAATCATCTTAGTACCGAAATTAATAATGCAAAACGTAATTATCAAGAAACAATTTTTGCTAGTGCAGATAGTAAAAAGTTTTATAAGTACATCCGATCAAATTTGACATCAAAAGTATGTTCCGTACCCCTTCTACAAAACGAAACTGGAGATAAATGTGCCAACAATGCAGAATCAGCACTACTACTTTCGAATACTTTCTCTAAAGTATTCACACAAGAAGATCCAACTACACCATTGCCATACATTTCTGTAAGCAGAATGAATGCTTCACTTTCCATAATCTCCTTTGATTCTCAGCAGGTGGAAGATAAACTTAAGGCACTAAAATCCAACTCATCACCTGGTCTGGACAATATATCATCACATATTTTGAAATCATGTGCCGATGCTCTGTCATCCTATATCACGTATAATGAATGCTTCTTTTAAGACTCACACACTTTCTCCGATATGGAAAATTGCCTCAGTTACTCCCATATTCAAAAAAGGCAATAAACTTGACCTAAGCAATTATAGGCCAAACAGCCTTGTCCCTATTGTTTGCAAGGTCATGGAATCAATTATATGTGACAAAACGTTTTCTTTTCTTCTTCAACAAAATATTCTCCTATCTCAGCAGCACGGTTTCATACAAGGACGTTCAACCTTAACAAATCTTTTGTTGTGTGTAAATGATTGGACTATAGCCTTTGATAACGGTTTACCCACAGACGTTATTCATCTTGATTTTGCTAAGGCTTTTGACCGGGTTCCAACGCGTAGATTACTACATAAGATTGAACATTATGGTATCAGAGGAAATTTGATTTCATAACTTACTATGGATCTACATCAAGTAAAAGCCTCATCTATTCAATTTTCGAAATGTGAAGAGATGGATAGCTGACTTTCTCATCTCAAGACAATTTTGTGTGCGCGTCAATACAACATTTTCTCCGCTGAAACCTGTTTTAAGTGGAGTTCCGCAAGGATCTGTTTTGGGACCATTGCTATTTCTGTTATATACAGCTGATCTCCCTGAGCATATAACAAATAAATGTTCTTTTTACGCAGATGATGCTAAAATATATGCAAACCCTACAACAAATCACCTGTCTCTTCAATCAGACTTAAGTGCAGTGTATAAATGGTGTACTGACTGGTTATTACCGCTAAATTTGGATAAGTGTGTCGTCCTACATATAGGTAGAAACAATCCAAATCTGTCGTACTACATGAACAATCATGTGTTAAAGACCGTATCATCGCAATGTGACCTCGGTGTTATTATAAACAAAGACTTGTCCTGGACTGAGCATATTCTCTCAGTGTGCAAGAAGAGTAACTCTCAAATATATTTAATATATAGATCCTTTGGTAAAGTGTCACCGTCAACATTCATCAAGTTATACACGACTTACGTTCGTCCTCTTATGGAATATTGCGGACCTGTATGGTGACCTTTTTTAACATCTAATCATCATAGACTTGAAAATGTGCAAAGGTTAGCCACAAGACTTCCTTACGGCCGAATACGACCTAGGCTATGAACAGCGTCTTGATTCAGCCGAACTAACGTATTTTAGTGAACGCAGACAACGTGGCGATTTGATAGTTACATTTGGAGCTATATTTAATATGTTTGTTGTAAATATGTCACCCATTTTTACTTTGAATCCTGATATTCGATTAAGGGGGCATCCATATAAGTTGAAGAAGGAAATGTTTAAATTAATTAATGCCTTTAAAAACTAGTTAGACCAATTTGTTCAGCATTCTTAATTCTTAATTTTGTACACGTATTTTTATTTTTGGTTTTCATTTATTTTCGTTTTCTTCCCATTTTTCAATTTTATAATCGGCTATCGCCTATTTATAGCTTGTGCTACTTGTGTTTTTTATCTCATTTTTGTTATATGAGCTTTATAGAACTTCGGTTCTCAGCTCATAATTTATTGTAATAATAATAATAGTAAATAACTCCGTCCATTGTGAAATGGACTACTTTTTTATTTGTTAACAGACCAATTTACCAATTTCAAGTTACCCACTTTAGTTCCGAAAAAAAAGTATAATTATATAAAAATAAATTAGAAAACATAAACATGAAACGAATAATTAAAAAAAAAATGACAATAGATACTTTGTTTTTGAACGCAAGCCAATTTCGTTTCTTACGTCTTAAAATGAAAATATCACTGACCACAACGTCTCTTAGTTTCTTCGATATTTACATTGTGGTTGATTTTGACCCGCAGCCAAAAAAGGTTGCCGATCCCTGTTAACGATTTTACATTTCTTTCCTGCTGCACTGTCGTTGCCGTTTTTTTTTTGTTTGACATTTTATGCAACTGTTTAATTTTTGTTTTGATTTAAATAAATTAATCTTGGTTGATTTTTGCTCCTGTTTTTAGTTGGTCGGTATACTATTTTGATACGACAAATCAGAAACATCACAACTCGGATTGAATCTAATCGTGGAAATATACATGTTTGAATAAGTCTGATGTGAATTATGAGATATTTTTTCATTTACCTTTCTCTCTTTCGTCGTATATTTTTTTCGTCAGAAATTAAGCACGCAATAAAAATGATATATGAGTTTATCGTCTTCTCCGTAACAAAGACATAGCAGAAATTGTGTTTAGCATAAAAAACTTCTCCCCAATAAATCACAAATATTGTCTTTTCCCAACGCCAAGACAAACAAACCATTTGACTTTATTTATGGGGATGTGGAGTAAGCGAAAAATTTTAAGAATACCTGTCACTGGATGACACATAAAGATGTGTTATTAAATATTGATTTCTTCTCACTACATGAAGGGCCGATTTTGAATTCACTTTATATTTAATAATAGTGTTTGCTTTTTACATATAAATACTTGCGTAGATTTCAGCATAATTTGGAAAAAAAATTATGGAGTCATGAATCTTTTGAATACTTAATGAAAAAGTACAACGAAGTTTTCTCTAATCTGATGAGTTAGGCCAGCATTACAACACCTAGACCTAACTATACCCTTTATGCCAATATAACAGATACCTCAAAAAAGTTTAATCCAGAATATTCTGGATGAAAAGGTTCACATATTACTTCAAGAACTGTAGGCGATGATAAATATAATAATTCATATTCAGAAGTGTTAGGTTGAAAATTATATACATAAATATATGAGTACTTTTCAACAGACTCAACTGTTGAAATATTGCTCAGTTATCCGTTATCCCACGGTTCATGTCGATACTATTCAGTATTGAAGGTAAAGATGACATGCCAACTGAAACGAAAATTTATTGGATAGTCAGTCTGTTTCTTTGAAAACCATAAAATCTATTATTTCATATCTTTGTTGATGAAACGTTCCAAAAAATAATGAATTCATGATAATGACTATTGTTGATAAAATATTTTGTTCCAGGTTATTCTGAAATGCAAAATTCAAGATATGTCCTTTCTATTCAGTCAACTGTATAATATGGTTTTGATCACGACATGTACAGTATACGCAGTGAAAACACGAAAAATACCAGAAAATTTCAATGAGTCAAAGTTCATTGGGTTCACCATGTACACTACTTGCATCATATGGCTGGCATTTATTCCCATTTATTTTGGAACTGGAAATGCTTATGAGGTAAGTGTTTTTACTCAAAAATTATGCAAAAGTTATACAGGGAAAACTAAAAATGATGCTATTGGTTTTTGTGAGCATAAAATTCATGAATAAAAATATTAAAAAATGGGAAGGGGAAATTTTATTTGATCACAAATATGCATACAATCTCTTCCTTCAAATAAGGGTTTGCCTCTTTCATTACAATTATTGTTAGTTAACCGAAAACCTCGTGTCCACCTCTTTCTGCTAAGCAACATGTAAATTTTCTTTAGAAAATTATATTACTATGGTTCTATTGAACAGAACTCAACAATTTTGGAATACTTAAAATTAACTCTCCTTATCATATTGATTATGATTTTATTATTTTAATTTACTGATACAGTCACTGATACAGATACAATTATCGTCCACCATTTCACTCTTTGAATGGTAGATTAATCAGTAGTCTCAATTTCTGCTTTTCAAATACTCTGAAAAGCATATTTGTGATGCCCAAAAATTAGGGCATGAATCATCTAAGAAATCTCTAGCGTCGTTTAACGATGACGGTAACAATAATTTATTTACTTAATAAATACTCTGCTCTACGGGAAAAACTCCATTATAGAGCAGGGAAAACAAAATATTCAAAATAATGATAAAACTAAATAACAAAATACATATATTATAAACTACAAATAATATGATTATTCAAGGATATGTGACTTAATATATTATGGCACAGAACAAGAAAATGGATCGAATTCACAATTCATCGCGTTAATTGAACTACAAATGGAATAAACCTAATGATTCTTCTTAATGTTGGTTCAACTTACATTTAAGTAGGAATAGGATTTCTAGACTCTTTTCGAGGTACACAAAAATTGAGCATCCCTTGTAAATTTGGGCAGTCAATATTATTATTTTTAATGAATATATAAGAATTACACCAAAACAATCAAGTCTATGTTCTAATCTTACTAAACAATACCTCTCCAACATTATCTGAGTGCGATGCGCCAATTGAGAGGTCAACAGCATCACACTTGAAACAAGTAGTTTTAAAAAGCGCTTTTGAAGTGCTTCTATCCGTTTCAATGAGACATTGATAAAATGGACTCCACACACACATGCATATTCTAGCTTGGACCTCATAAAGCTATAATATAGAGTTCTCAATTGAAATTATATGAGATAGAGATGGTGATTCAAATGGCAGATATACTGATGCTACAATGATTTCTGTTCAGTTTCCGCTCATAGGATAGAGATAGAGTTGGCGAGTCAAACGGTAGATATACAGATGCTATAGTGATTTCCGTCCACTTTCTTGCGATCTGAACTATCAGCCCCTGAAACAGAAACCATGTATTTTTTATGACTGTAGTGTATTTGTTACAAAAATGAAGGTTTTGTGACTTCCCAAGAAATGAAAATGTTTCTTTCCTTTGACTTCCCCCAGATCTTTCATATGAAGGATATAAAGTCCGTCTTGCATTGGAAAAAGGAGTACTTTAGTGTAGGAGTCGCACTTGTGTTGCAGATTCACTTAAGTACCTGCAGCTTTGGCAATTTCTGCTTGTTTTCCATTTTCAAGGTATACCCTGAAGGTCAGCGGGAACAGACACTGACTTTATAAACGCAGAGCATTAAAAGGTTTACAAATTATATAACCCAAAAAATTGTGAGATTACAGCACTAACACCTTACATAGCAACTGAAATCATTGAACTCAATTTTTTGGAAGAGCTAGAAACTAATAAATATTCAAGAGAAAAATCAAGAAAACGTAGTTAGAAGATAACGCTTTTACGCTTACAATTCTACCAAACATTAAAAAAGGAAAGATTTTATAGTTTGTCCACTGTCAACCATCATCTATCTCTACTGATTTTGCTATGAAGCAATTGTCGATTGCGCGTTAAATATGGAAATTGTCAAGTAGTATTTAGTTTATACAATGATTATTTTGTTCAACGCTGGTCCAACGTGATTGTTGATATATTTGAACACATGATTCACTTCAATTTAACTACTTCAGGATATACTCAGTGAACTTTCTATATCATAGAAAATATCAAGTTTCAGCTAGAATTTCACTGGAAGTACATGAATAGTGAGGTTTGGAAAAAAATAATTCCAATTTTAACTATGGGTATCCTCATAAAGATCCTTCCTTTAACTACAATAATTAAATCTGATTTATTTTTATTGTGTTTCAGTCGTTTCAAACAGCCCCAAGAAATGAGATCACATCCGAATCTAATAATTAAATTTAAGTTTTGATAGCATTCGCTAAATCTGCAATAAATCCACTGATTTTATATGGAGCACCTTAAATCTCTAATAAATGACAAATAAATCTTTGAAACACTCAGAATAAACAAAATAAGAAATTATTCAAATGCCTTCACTAACGAGTGAGAAAACTTATTCCACCTCCTCACTAACGTATCTATTAAAATGTCAGATAATACTATCCAATAGATTCCACGAAAATAAAAGTTATAACAATTATTACAATATTTGTCAATTTATTGCGAGGATCTCTGGTTTTATAGCCTCAGGTTTCGGTATTGTTACAGACCCAACTGACCACTCTATGCGTGGCAACCAGTATGAATGCGTCAGTAGCTCTAGTCTGCCTCTACTCTCCGAAAGTATACATTATAGTTCTACATCCTGACAAAAACGTACGGAAGTTAACTATGAACAGCGCAGCCTACAAAAAATACAACTCAAGCTCAGCCCCAACATCGACTTATGCACCAGCACCCTCCTCGACAACACAGAAAGGTCAGTTACTTTCACACAGTTGAAATTTGCATGCATTAATAAAATTAATCTGAATTTCTAATTATGCGCACTTCAAAGAGATTTATGGTCATCTTTATAACAGTTTAATGTACTTTATAAATAATTAACCGAGCTCAATACAGCATGAAATACGTGTACGTAGCCTCCGTTTCACATAGAAAGAAGTCACTTGAAGTTTGCCAACACACTTGCGCAGAAACCAAAATCGGTCAGTTTATTTACGACCGTCTCATGCCATTGGCGTTTTTTTTAATTCTGTTATTTAACGTCGATCTACCCCTAACCGGAAATTTTGGCAAACCCACTAGTGTTCCAACCAGTGCTAGCGTTCTTTAACGAGCCCAACATCCATGGACTCGGGACCTCGGTTTTACGTCTCCTCCGAAAGACGGCATATCTACATTATACCTCGTGCTCATTGGTATAATGCCAATGCCAATGAGCACGAGATATAATGCCTGCGAGCTGTGATATGCTAGTCCGCTGCAGGCTGTACGGGCCCTATACGATGGTTTTCCCTGGCATGGTCGTCACCCATCCAAGTACTAACCATGTCCGACCTTGCTTGACTGTAATTATCGCATCAAACGCGTTCCACTACAGTACTGGGTCGTCGCCCGCCATTGGCGTTACAAATGATGTTTCATGCCGACTGAAATTTTATTATTGACATTTAAGGTTGTGTTTGAAATAATAATTCACAGTGGAATATCTTAAGACGTTCAGCTAGGTTATCTGTGAGTTTTATTTGATCTAAAACCATGTATCATAAAAAAGAAAAAATTATCCAGTCAAGGCTGACAGATCCTAATTTTGTGTTACCCTCAAAATGTGAAAACGTTAGGCTAATGATTTGAAGTCGAATGTCAATTTAACAATATGGCACTGGTTTTGACAAGCTCGCGCATACGACTGCAACTTCTTCTTATGTGGAACGTCTATCTATTTCAAATATTGTGAAATGGAAGTAAAAATCAAATAAGTGTTACATTTACTTCAATAGGGAAACAACTGGTTTCAGCTAAACTATTAGTTATTATATTTATATATTTATATATTATATATTTATATTATTATTATTATTAGTTGTGAAAAATAGTTTCATACCTATCACTCTACTTCATTAATTCCATTGCTTTTTTAACTTTTTGATGTCATTTTCTGTAGTACGATTTTTTTGTCTATGCCTTAGTGTCGAGCCAAATTTTCTCTCATAACAAATTTTTGATAACTAAGGGTTGATCTAGGGTGTATGATGGGTAAGGATACAATTAAAAGCAGAATTCAGTCAAGTTAGCTACCGCATTTATCGACACGGGGTCTTAATGGAATTTTTTTTCTTTTGTATCTGAGTTGAATAATGCCATAATATTTGAATAGTTTTACCTTGTTCAATATTGTCGATAAACAAAGTACCATATGCATTCCAAAATATGGATGCCTTATTTCTCCCGGCTGTCTTTTTGTCGGCTACTGTCCACTCAGCTAGCGATACTTTTGAATCAAGGGTGTGGTAGCCAGTGGTAGCCAGTGGCAGCTTGTGGCCAATCTGAACCACGAGGCAAAAGGCAACGCAATTGAAAGTCTTCCCGGCTTCGCAAGCAAGCATGTCATGCATTCCCCAGGCAGCAGGGAAACGGATCGAAATGAAATTGACTGTTCGATTTGGTTCTGGTTCTTATCACATTAAAAAAAATCCGGTTCGGTACGGTTCCGGTTCTCAAAAAAAAATTTGTGTCCGTTCGGTCCGGTTCTGCCAAATTTTCTTCGGTTCGATTGATGTGATTAATGGTATGTTACAAAGTTGTTCATTATAAATTACCCACACCATTTTATCGTTATTGCATGTTGAAAAAAAGTATGTTTTGATCGTTCACTACGTTAAAGTATTTTGATTATATATTTTGAAAAAAATGTGTATCAGTTAAAGTTAAAGGAAATATAAACTTGTAATTCGTAATAAATAAAGCAAATCAATGGTCCGGTGTTACACTTGTAATTCAAATAATACTAGAACTAGAGTTCCTTCACCCAACGCTGAAAATTCTGTGAATTACTAGATTTGAGAAATTTTAGTGGTGTTTTTGGAATGATTTCGTTTGTAAATATTTCACTTAATGAAATAGTCTTTTACGCTTAAATTGTCATCAACGATTTTTACGTTGTATTGCAAATAGTGGAAGTCCATTGGCCACTCCCATGGAAGTGCTTCTTCGAAGTAATGGTTGCTTTATTTGTAACCAAGAAGATGTGAATAACAGATTGTTGATTGAGTCTCGTGTAGATTTCCATGTCAAAGCATGTATTTCCACCGACAGCCATGGTTCGCCAACCAAATCTCTTAACCAAATCTCTTAACTTATTCAGCTAGAGCACATAGAAAACCATATTTCCCTGCCCATGGAAGTTGTTAGGGGAGTCAAGATAAATGAGTGGATTGCTGAATTCAAATCGTGCGCAAAAGAAAATGCAAGCAGCTCATACGAAACTGAAGGAAACTTCAGTGATAATGACTTTTATGGAATATAATTTGTTTTTGTTGCAAAAAATGCCTGATTTTATTAGCCAAAGTTTAATTACAGCATTTGGCAATAATAATGAAAAAACTTATAAGAATCTTTAACCTATTTTTTAGTAAGTTTCAGTAAGGTCGTTGCAATGAAAGAAAATGCTCATTTTGCCTTCCTAATTAACAAAAAATATAAAAAAATCTATCGTTGGCCGAAATTTATAAGAAATGTGTGATGTTTTTTGTTAACTTAGCTTCTCAACATTACTTTGATTTATCGCTCCAAATCTAATCTAATGTTATTTGGTTCTACGTACAATCGTGCTAATTTAAAGTATCTATCCTGTCATTAACATCAACAATGAGCCGTTAAAAGCTCATTAGTAGTGCAACGAATTTAGGTTCTCATGCATTTTAGGTTTGCCATCCCAGTATACGGTTCCAATTTAACCACTTTGTATAAAAACAAATTTCAAAGGGCACAAAATTCGTGCCTAAGATTGATTTAAGGCATAAAAAACGTCCATAGATGCATTATTGAAAATTATAATTATTATAAGACAAAAATTCAACAAAAACCATATTTAGAAGACAATATAACATTTGGCAACTCTGCATGTCAATCCTGAACAAAAGCAGCTACAACAATATCTTAATAACTAATTAATAAATATTAATATTAATAGAGGCACGATACACTTACTCATATCGTGAATCGAGGTATAAATCTTCGTAAAGTTATTTTTGTACCGTCACAACGTGTATAATGAAAATTTTTAAATTTATACAGTGCATTAATACGGAATTCTGAGGCTATTGACAAAAGAATAAGAAGATGTTTAACTGGATATAAATAGCTGTTAATTTGAAAAGGTATACCTGGATATTCATTCACAACTATTGAACGATCTGCTGTGAACCGAAATTCTAGGTATTTAATTTTTTTCTTTTGCAAATCTTATTTTTCATCTACATATCAATATTCCCCAGTGCCTATAAATTATTCCTCAAGACCGAATTCAGTTCTCGTTCTCATGCTGAGCATGACAAACCAGAGTTTCGCCAAAATCGTTTTCGGTTATGATTTTGATTTCCAGGAGGTTAAAATTTTAACCTCTGGTAATATTTTTTATATTTGAAACGATATTTTTTCCGTTCATGCATCAATAAAATACAAAACGATAAGAGCCAATACCTGGATAATAATATAAAGATGATGGTCAATAAAAAATCCGGTTTTTTTTATTTCTATTTATACGAGAGCGCATAAATAATTGTCCTTCACTTCAACGGAAGCAGTTGTGAGCTTTTCAAATAGAGTTTTCACTGATTATGTGGGTATAATTCCATTACACTCTTCTACTTGGCCTCAACTCATTTTGCAGTGAAACTAAATAAATATCATTTATATGTAATTCTTGGAAAAATTTGTGAATCGTCATATTATGTCGGAGCCGTTTTTTTTCCAAAACAAAGAAAGGAAAACGTGACAGAGATTAATAGACTGTCGGAAAATAATCACAGACTTGTTTTTATTTTCATTTAATGTTGCCTTATGTTCATTCACACATTTTCCTTAATTAAATTCTAGTCAATCCAAGCGAGTGATTTGATTAATACAGTACACTATATCAAAATTTTCGAGAGGAAGCTTACTTTCACTCCTCGCATAGAAAGTATTGTATCTGCAGCTAGCCTAACCTATGTTCAAGTGATTTTAACGATATTACATTATTGAAAAGTTCATATTATTCATTTGTTCGTTCAATAATATGAAATCTCACTCGCCAGTGTCTATTATACTTCACATCTGGTTTCCAATATACATATAACACACTGTAGTATATTCATCATCTACAAAATGTCCACAACGTTAAAAGAAATAAATTTTTTCTCACCCTGTATTGCCCGGCTATCCATTCTTTCTAGGTACCTCTGTCGTATCTCGTCGTCCCTCAACCCATCAATATTCATTGTTGTGCGAAAGTGTTCACAAGTGCAGTGTTATGAAAACTTAAAATGCCGAAAAGATAACGCAAATCTAGAAAATCTAAAAACAAGTAGAAACATTTATTTGAAAAGTTAATGCGTAAGCTGGCAAGCAATGTAAGTACAATAATCATTGTTAATTTTTGGTTGTAATAAATATGAAGACAAATATATATGTAATTGCTAACTTAACGTTGAAGAGTTGTCCTTTTTGGTAATTCTTTTCACAAAGAAATACTGATAGACAGAATATGCAATAACTCTACTTTATGAGGGTTGTGTAAGGCAACGTTCGTACTGCCGCTTTATGTGGCATAGAATGTTACGTATTCTGCCACCGGGAGTGAAAATCAGTGATACGCAATAACTCTACTTTATGTGGGTTGTGTAAGCCAACGTTCGTACTGCCGCTTTATGTGGCATAGAATGTTACGTATTCT
>CAJUYG010000620.1:92904-141739 GCA_910591675.1 Galerucella calmariensis
CAACGTTCGTACTGCCGCTTTATGTGGCATAGAATGTTACGTATTCTGCCACCGATGGTAAAAATCAGTTATTTGCATTAACTCTACTTTATGTGGGTTGTGTAAGCCAACGTTCATACTGCCGCTTTATGTGGCATAGAATGTTACGTATTCTGACACCGGTGGTAAAAATCAGTAATAAAAATCAGCGATGCGTTCATCGATCGTCTGTAACGTGGAACTTATCTTTTATTTTCTTTCATTCACCTGTCTTGCTTATTTCATTATGCAGGGTTTTCATTATCAATTAAGAGATGAAAAGGTCCATTTTATAGTTAATAAAATATTTTTGTCGCTGCTTCTACACAGTGAGCAAATAAAACATTTTTTATTGTTGTTCGACATCCTGAAAATGGTGAATTTCCCATTTCTCGGGTAATGAATCTGGATCTTCCTCAAGCGGTATACGACTATAGTTCAAAGAATACCACACAGAACCAGGTTCATGTGCCTACAAGACCAGAACAGGTCTCCAGGGAAGGAGCAGCAGGTTCTCCTTTAAATGATCAAATCTTAACACGCTGGTCTTCTTATATTCTCAAAGGGACCGATAAACATCATCCGAAAGAAATATAGTGAAAAATACCCGACCCATTCTAATGGGGCCATACTCCAAGTTCCTCAGGTCAATGCTGAAGTACAAATTCTGCTTTTAAATGAACAGAAAAATACCGATATATATTTATCTAAAGTTGAAAATAATTTGGAGAAAGGATTAACCGCTTTGGGTCAAGTACTAAACCAAAGATTGCAGAATTATTCTGTAATCTTTGCCTAAACAGTTCACTGGACAGGCCGGAGAAAAGCGAGGAAACAAAAATTCTAGTGGATGCTGCAAGGCTCACAGCAGAAGGCATTCATGGAATAAATACACACAGACGGTATTTATTGTCTTCTAAACTATTCGCTTCAATCAAAAAATCAGCCCAAGACACACCTGCGGGAAAATATTCATTCGGTGATGTTTTTTCCGAAAAATGCAAGGCGGCTGAAGAGGTTGGAGTTATTATTATTTTTTTTCCTCAATAAATACACTATTACATAGAATAAGTGTTCCTACTTGGTAGCATTTATATATTATTTTTATTAAATTTTCCATTTATTCAAGTTGATGTGTTATTTTATTTTATTTTATTTTTGTTTTGTGGTTCTTGATGTTTAATCTCACAATTATTATTACACATATCTTAACGAGGATAACACTTTCTTCATGAGTGACCACTTTCTATTAGATCGTTGCTTTAAACATCTACAGTGTGTTATATATTGGAAACCAGATGTGAAGTATAATTAATGGATTAAACGACTTGCCTTAAGGAAGTTGAATCCAAATTATACGAGAATCTGATTTCCAATATATGTATATAAACTCCCTCCCAACCCTAGTCTACCATAGGTATAGACTATTCCATTGGATTTATACGATCTAAACACAACTAATAATGAGGGGTTAAGGGACGACGAGATACGACAGAGGTACCTAGAAAGACTGGATAGCCGGGCAATACAGGGTGAGAAAAATTAATTTCTTTTAACGTTGTGGACATTTTGTAGATGATGAATATACTACTGTGTGTTATATATTGGAAACCAGATGCTCGTATAATTTGGATTCAACTTCCTTAAGGCAAGTCGTTTAATCCATTAAATATATGTAAAATATTATTGCAACCTTTTTGACAAACAACAAAAACAAGTAAGATGTATATATATTCAAAAACTCATACCTAAGCAGATTTATCTCAACTTTATTTCAGGTTTATATAATTGATGTTATTCATCTCTTATTTGTTATTGGGAAACTGTTAATTACAGTAAACCAAATAAATAAATAAACACATCCTTCCCAAGGATGTTTAACAAGATTTCTGTATTGAAAAAGGGGTGTGAATCGTCCAATTATTAAGACAAAGTACGTGGTCGTGTGAGACATTTGATAGAACACCACAATATTGAAAGTCAACAATGAAACAATACAAAATATTTGAACAGTACAAATACGAGTCGTAATCTACAACTGAACAAAAAAGGTCCGTTCATTATCGTTTATAGGATCGCAGAGCTCGACGGAATACAGTACAATTACCTTTATTTAATTCTCATTCCTATAAAATACTACTATTTAAGGTTAAGCTCAACAGATGAAGCTTCAACAATTATACAGTCTCGATTTTTCATCTTAGAATTTAAAAAAAAATTAGCCACTTCCATTTAGGTCGATTTTCCTAAACATACAATAACTATTTCACACCCATTTGCTATTATGGGATTGGATTATCTGGCCCTTATAGGAAAGGGTGTAGCTCTAAGACGTACAAGGCTTGGATTTCCCTTTTCATTTGTTTTATGAAGGCAGTTCACTTGGAACTCATTGGCACTTCAGCAAGTGAGGGATTTTTTGGCAGGACTACGAAGACTAGCATCCAGGCCAGTGTATAATAAACAGATTGCGAAAAAACTTATTGAACCGTCCTGATTACACAAGTACGACAAGGAAAATATGAGAAAAACAGCTTGAAAGAGAAAGAATGAATAATTGTCGCGCGCATCGAGGCATGTACTTAGTTCCAGAGGCTGGCCGAATGTTGATTGTCCCACTATTTTAACCGCTGTTGCCAGAAGCGCAGATTAATTTGTACAAATGATATTTTTGTCTCGTTATCGTTGCCTTTTTTTCGAAGTCATGCACTATATATTCCGAAAATGGATCAGTCGAGTAATAGGTATGTATAGGTATGTTTTGGAATCCCGCCTAGTAAGAGTTGAGACAAATAATAAATAAATAAAGAATATTTCTAGTAATCTGTTCTCTTTAAGTATATTTCAACTATTGAATTATTAATTTCTCATATTATTATTGCGGTATATGCCTCGTGTATTTGATTCCGTTTGGTGTATCCTATTATACTTTTCTAATTACACTACAGATAAATCTGCGTTGCTTTTTGCTATCATCACCGTTCTGGTGGACCACCCACAAATTGTTATAAAATTAAAAATTAACAAACAAATTTGAGCATGACAAAAATGGCAAAAATATCCATAGTAAATAAAATTAAGACTGAGTAACCTAACTATATACTTCAATACTATCAACTAGATTTTGTATAAAACCAAAAAAAACTACATATCTCATATTTTTTATCCTTCTTGACTTTTCGGTCATTTAATGCGATAAAACGGGACGATTTATGTTTTGGACCATTTCATTTTCCTATATAATTAATTTAGCAAACAATTTAAATTCTTTAAATTACCTAAATAAAATTTGGCAACTTTATGCTGTAAAATGAATGTAAACGTTCCGTGAATTTTGCTAAGTACGAAGAAGGAGACACAAAGGGAAAAGCAATAGAAATATTTGCAAATCTCCCATAAGCTCTAAGTAAACAAAATTGTTGAATAAAATTTGAATGAGTAACGAAGCAAACCCGTATACAAACAGCATGTTACACAATTCTATTTATAAAACTGCTCTTAAATTGAGTACACACCCAAAATGCTGTCCAGAGTATCGCAGCTAATACGTTGGGTTCACAAACAAGACATCCATAAAAAATATTTTATCATATAAATAACTGAACCGCGTTATACAGAGCAGGGCTTAAATATCAAACCAAACAAAAACCTCATCCCAAAAATAATGATATCTAATGAAACTCTCTAGATGCAGATTATTATGAACACTCGTTTGAATTATGGTTAAAAGACTATTATTTATTCAGTGCTTGAGGTACCTATATTATAAACGCTCTCATAGGTCACATAACAATATTAATTTATACTTACGGATGCATCTTTAGGAAAAAACCACATATCAACACGAACTAGTTAAATAATTCTGTACAAAAAAGATCTCAATTTTCGAATGAGACAATGAAGATATAAATAACAACATAATCTATCATCAAAATGCTGATCTTTTTTTTTTAATTTCTCAAGTAAACATTTTATCTATATGTATGCTTCAATTGAAGGGACAGACCGGTTGAATGCAAAGAATATTCACGGTGAAATTATTCTGCCACGTGTAGCAGCTTCAATCATGTTAGAGATTACTTATAAGGTTTCCCTGTGGTGAAGGTACGATGTCGCGACGTTATTTTATGGTAAACATTCTTCTACATCGACCTGACAAAAATGTGTTGACAATTCATTGATACTATGATGTGCGACAATATTTCTAGCCGGAGAGCCAGAGCCAAAAAAACTGTTTCAATTTCTTAAGGCTGGTTTTTCGTTCAATCGTTATAGCCGATGGGTACACAAACATGCAGTCAAGCGTGCCGTAGAACAGGTAGCTCAGGTGCGATATTAAAGGTGTATCATTTGCCGGGGGAACAAAATGAATTTCTTAAAGCTGAAAATTGTTATACAACTTCTTTAATATATATAAATAGAAGTTGTGTTGGTCAGTCAGTCATATACAGGGTGTCCCACGACGTTTTGACAGTCCAATTTCTCGAAAAATGTTCATATGACATGTATGAAATTTGGCAGATATAAACAGTCGAAACTGATACTTATATTTATTATAAAATGACTTCCGTGTTCCTCGTCATTTCGCGTCACGTGACCCCAACATAATTTTTTTAAATGGGACAACCGGTATAATATTACAATTTTGGATATATCATTCAAAAACAAATTCAACGATAACACACTTGTCATCATTTTATTTTGCAGTAATGATAATAGGGGCAATTAAATGAACATCTGTATAAATTATTTTATTAAAAAACGTAACATAGGGAATTAAAAAGTACAAGTATTTAAAGAAATTGTTCAAATTGATGACCAAGTACATTGACACAATGTTCAAACCTTGTTAAAATATTTCTTGTAAGTGATGCTGTAATCATTGCGGGTGTTACGGTCCGACATGCATGTCTTATTATATCCTTCAAATCATCTAAATCAATCGGGGGTGTGACATAAACTAGACCTTTTAAGTAACTCCAGAGAAATAAATCTAAGGGTGTAATATCCGGAGAACGGGGTGGCCACAGAATCACACCACTTCGACCAATCCATTTTTCAGGAAATATGTTGTTGAGATATTCTTTAACTGGCCCAAAAAATTGAGGAGATGCTCCATCTTGCTTCCACCACATTGTTTGCCTTTCATGTAAAGGAATATCTTCAAGTAATTCTGGTAGAGTATTTTGAAGAAAATCGTTAATGTTCCTTCATAAAAATAGGGACCAATCAACCGACCGTTAAATAAACCGCACCAAACATTGATTCCCCATATTGTTTGAAAATTGGTTTGGCGCATCCACTTTGGATTCTCCTGCGACCAATAATGAAAATGATGGCGATTAACAATACAATTTTTATGAAATCTACTTTCATCACTCCATTATATTTTTTCTTAAAAAGAAGGGTCATTATTAATGTATCTTAACATTTCAGCAATAAAATTAATTATCCTTTCCGGATCTGCAGGAACTGAACCTCGTGTTAAATGTATTTTATAAGGATGGTATTTGTGATTTTTTAATACTCTTTGTATTGAACTTCTACTTATTTGTAATTCTTGTCCAAGAAATCGTATTGTGGTCTGTGGATTTACCTGAAGATAAGCCAAAATATGTATCAAAATTATCATCCGTCTGAGCGGTCTTTTGACGAGGAACTTGATTTTTACCGCTTGGAAAAGAACCAGTTCTTAGCTTCCGTTCGACATAGACAAAAGTATTTTGGCTTGGAGTTATTATATGAGGAAAACGATTTCTGTAAAAACCTTGAGCATGAGTTTTGTTTTTTCCACATTCTCCATAAATAAGTAGCTTGTCAACATATTCATCGTAAGTGAAAAGTGAAGGCATTATTTACCTATTATTACAGTGTCTTCACAAGAATATGACTAATAATGACAGTTCTTGAATAAAATTCACCTAACAATAATTAATGACAACCTATGTTGTTGATACTATTGTTTCACAGCCACCTAAGTTTTGGAGTGCAAAATATTGCTTCAATAAATTTAATAAAAATAAATAGCTCCTATTATCATTTAGTGCACAATACAGTGATGACAAGTGTGGTATCGTTGAATTTGTTTTTGAATGATATATCCAAAATTGTAATATTATACCGGTTGTCCCATTAAAAAAAATTATGTTGGGGTCACGACCCGAAATGACAGGAAAAACGGAAGTCTTTTTATAATAAATATAAGCATCAGTTTCGACTGTTTTTATCTGCCAAATTTCATACATGTCATATGAACAGTCTTCAAGGAATTGGACTGTCAAAACGTCGTGGGACACCCTGTATTAGAACACAGCTGGTCAGTCAGTCCAGATAGATGTATGATAAATAATTATTAAGTGCAATTCGTTTCTTAAACTTCAAATTTTGTCTGAGGGTTCAGAATTATATATTGAACATAAAAACATTCGTCAGTCATGTGTTCAGTAGAACAATGTCCGTCAGTCAGGTGAAAAAGGTAAAGGTATACCGCGCGTGCCGTTTGAGTTTCAGGCTATTTCTACGTTTTGTATTGTTATTTTAACAATAAGACAACGTCATTGGATGTTTTAATTTGTGGTTCTATGGATAATTACCATTCGTATCGCATTGACAAACGATTTATTTAATCATTTAATACGTTTCGTGCGGTATTATTATGCAAAAAAATAAAAAATTGTGGATTCAGAAAGACTTATCTTATCCACACCAGAAAATGTCACTTTATAATGTAATTTTGGCTATTGTAATAACTTAATTTTTTTTTATTCTATTATTTAACGTCGGTCTATTTCTGCGACTGAGGCTAATCACCGACGCCGGGAGCACTCTACCCCTAACCGAAAATTTTGGCGAACCCACTAGTGTTCCAACCAGTGGTAGCGTTCTTTAACGAGCTCAACATCTATCGACTCGGGACCTCGGTTTTACGTCTCCTCCGAAAGACGGCATATCTACATTATACCTCGTGCTCATTGGTATAATGCCTGCGAGCTGTAATATGCTAGTCCGCTACAGGCTGTACGGGCCCTATACGATGGTTTTCCCTGGCATGGTCGTCACCCATCCAAGTACTAACCATGTCGGACCTTGCTTGACTGTAATTATCGCATCAAACGCGTTCCACTACAGTGCTGGGTCGTCGCCCAAACTTAAAATTTAATTACGCTCTTAAAAAATTGATTAATCCACCTGACAAATTCGTATGATTTGTAATTTCGCAAAATTTCGTGCTTAGGAAGAAGCATTAATTATTGAAGATATAAAAAATAAGAAATTGAATCTCTTACGTTGGAAATATAATGTATTTCTCTCACGTTGGAAATAGAATGTATGCGAATGAACGGGTATATTGAAAGCGAACTAGAAAAGACAGGTATACTCGTCGGTAAGAATCCGAATTTTCGTACACAATAGCTAGAGTTCGAGAGAGAGGGCTCGTTTTCCCCCACCTTTGAACGTCCTCCACTTCAAATTTCAACGGTTATTCTACCAAACGCTGATGCGACGCTTCGGTGGATTTACAAAATGAGATGTAATTTCGCAATATATAGGTACGTGTTTAGGAAGTAGCATTAATTATGTAAGGTATAAAAAATAGGGAATTTATTTCTTATTTTACATAGTATGGAAAAAATATCATTTCGTTCAATCGATCTCCTCATTGTCTAGCTCGTCCCCCGAATTGTGTTGACTTTCACTCTCACCATCGGAAATATCCAGCTCTGATACTTCGGAATTCGCTTCCGATTGAGTATCTGAAAAATCAATTAAATTCTTATAATTTAAATTCCTTATGAATTGACTCATTAATTGTTTTATGTTATTTACATACCAGAATTATCTTGTATCGGTTGAATCACGAAATCGTTTATTAGCTGAGGTAACGGATCACCTTCGAACCAATCAAATTCATAACAATTATCGATCAATTTCGACACATTCTCTATCGGTGACAATGTCGTTGTGATTTTGCAATGCGCATTACGCCAAATGTTGCTGATGTGGGATGCTCTTTATAATTGTTCCATTAATTCTGCCTCACAAGGCGGCATGCTTGATACATCGACATTTTTTGTTTTCAATTGGAAGGAGTCTTTGGTATTGTTTGAACTCTTGTATGTTTCGGAAAACATCACTAACAGTGCCTCGTTGACAGATTTTAATTTCTTGAATCCATATAGAGAACAAATAAATTGCTGAATTTGTTGTTCTCCGTAATGTAAGCAAGATCAGCGAAGGCATTTTGGAAGTCCAAACTCTGTCTAAGTAATTGCAGTGGTTTTTTGCCTCTTCTATAAAAAGCAGGATTGAAATCAAACCCAGTGAAGGCATGCAATCCTGGCAGTGCATTACACATTTCCCATGTTTTCCAACATTATAACGAGGATGTCCGTGTCTGAACATCTTATGAGAATATTCGAGTCAGTTGCAATGTTGCAAACATGGAAAATTATCTTTGTATCTGCCTCTTTGTGTGTTTCGCAGATGAAATCTTCCACGACAGATCTAACGATTTTGCTATCAATAACTCCATATTGATATAGCATTTCTAGCGATCTAAATTTATGATTTATATTCTTTCACCTGCTGAGCTCTTGTCTGTACTTCTTACTCAACGTCGTGAATTTTCTGTAGCAATCTGTATGGTAGCACTCAATTTCACCTGGATTCGAAGGCAAATTCACACTGTCGTAAATTGATTTTTACTTTACACAAATTAGCAAGATCGCTTGACACTTTTTCAAAGTTTCTTCCGTGAATGAATTCAACAGAAGCTGCTTTTTGAGACAGAATACACAAATTCTGTTCATTTTGTTAATCCACCGAAGCGTCGCATCAGCGTTTGGTAGAATAACCGTTGAAATTTGAAGTGGAGGACGTTCAAAGGTGGGGGGAAAAGAGCCCTTCCTCGCGAACTCTAGCTATTGTGTACGAAAATTCGGATTCTTACCGACGAGTATACCTGTATTTTCTAGTTCGTTTTCAATATACCCGTTCATTTGCATACATTCTATTTCCAACGTAAGAGAAATACATTATATTTCCAACGTAGAAGATTCAATTCCTTATTTTTCATACATTCAATAATTAATGCTTCTTCCTAAGCATTCAAACGAATATTTCGCGAAATTACAACTCATACGAATTTGTCATGTGGATTAATCAATTGATTAAGAACGTAATTAAATTTTAAGTTATTATAATAACCAAAATAATATTATCAAGTGACATTTTCTGGTGTAGATAAAAATGATTGATTGTTAAAATAACAATACAAAACGTAGAAATAGCGTGATACGCAGCCTGAAACTCAAACGGCGCGCGCGGTGTACCTTTCCTTTTTTCACCTGACTGACAGACGTTGTTCTATTGAACACATGACTGACGAATGTTTTTATGTTTAATACATAATTCTGAACCTCAGACAAAATTTGGAGCTTAGGAAACGAATTGCAGTTAATAATTATTTATCATACATCTATCCGGACTGACTGACCAGCGCTGTTCTAATATATGACCGACTGACCAACACAACTTTTATTTATTATACATTAGAGAAGTTGTATAACAATTTTCAGCTTTAAGAAATTCACTTTGTTCTCCCGGCAAATGATACACCTTTAATATCGCACCTGAGCCACCTGTTCTACGGCACGCTTGACTGACCGGAGCATGTTTGTGTACCCATCGGCTATAACGATTAAGAAATTAAAACAGTTTTTTTGGCTCTGGCTCTTGGACTATTCCGGCTTTGTAAACCTGGATCCCAACTTAATATCTCAAGTTTCTTTATAATTCATTATAATATTAGTTTAAGAATGAATCGTTCGGATTTAAAATGTGTTCTTTATGAAGATCTTTATATCTATGCATTTTTAGTTGGAATTTTATTCGGAATTAAATTTCAAATTGCGTGCTTTGGTCAAAGATATGCAAGATCCTCTAGTGTAGAGTCATAATTATTACAAATACCTTGCGTTTTAAAAATTAAAACATAGATCTTGAACTGCAGTGTCAGTTAAGTATTTATCAATGTTTTTTTGCAGTAAACATATCAACTATGAAAAATATAAAAACGGTTATGAGCCTGGTAATTCATTACTTTTTTATTATGAAAATTGTTCTAATATGCCTTAAATCACGTGTAGTATACTGTAGTTGATTTTTCATTGTTTATCCAGTCGGGTTCCAGGTTTAGGCCCGCAGTATATTGAACCCAACACACGTACTCAGCCCACGCACAACACACGCACAATTCACGGCCACGTTTCTCTTATCCACTGCATGCACCATACTGCACTTTGAACCTACGCCACACCCAATCCACAATGATTGCAAGCGATCAACATACACTTATTGAGTTGGATTCTGAATCCGAGGAAAGAACATTTATTTTATTAAGTTTATTAAATGAAATAATGAAATAATGAAAAGCAAAAACAATGCCTATTTAGAAAAAAAGAAAGTATCGGAAATATTTTAAAATCATTTTTAAGATTTCATAGAAGACTAGACGATCTTCTATAAATATCATGACTGGTGTCATAAAGAACTGGGAAACTTTGAACTTACTCTATTAACTTCTCCATTTTTAATATATTGAGCTGTACACAACCCACGACCTCGAAAACTGTGCGACGCACTCAAACCGACCAAAGGAAGCGTGGGTTGAGCGTGTATTCGGCGTGGTTTGGGAATGTATGTTATCTCTGGTCTGGGATCACTCACTATACGGTACCCTAGCTTAAGCCAATGTTTACAGAATAACACACGCGTGGCTCGTGCTGGGTTCAATATACGGCGGGCCTTAGTCGTCTCAGATCACAACCGCTTCAGTTGTGACTCAGTTCATTTGAGTTAAATCTCAAGAACTGTGGAATATTATTAAAATCAATATATTTCTGCTCCAGAAATAAAAATCATCTACAGTATATTACAAATTATTTAAAACGTCTTACAGCAATTTTCGTAACAAAATAAGAACTGCTCATTCGGTTGATAGACATTTTATATTCTTTTATAGTTATAAAAAAATTACTACATTTATTTCTATAAAACAATGTTCAATTGATGGTGATTCATTTGCAACATCGCACTTCAAGCGACCAGCAAATTTCACTAATCCACATTGGCGAAGCATACACAATAAAAATGACCCCGTCGGTAAAAATTTAGTTCTGAAATTCAACATTGTTGCCGTTAGTCATCAGTTCAATTTGTGGATGAGTCACAATCAATTGAAAATTGCTGTAGTAAAACATTGACACTAGTCGGGTTCCAGCTTTAGACAACTCATCATTCCGTTCAATTCCACAACATTTATATATCATTTCATTACAATTGCTCATCGTATGTATCAGTAGTTCTACAGCACACTAGGAACAAACAAAGCTGCAAAATTGACACTGAACACAGAATTTTCAATTCAAACCAAAAAAACTTTTCAAACGCTCAATCCAAAATCACTTAAAAGAACATGCTCTACAACTTTTCGAGTAACATTACAATTGACATATTTACCGGCGTCAGAAAAATTACATACGACACAATGACGTGTCAATTCACATTTTCTTCCGAATTCACTATTGTACAAATAATTGTATCACAAATAATAGTGAAATGCTCCAACATTTGAAATGAGAAGACAATAAAATTGTGACAAAGCAGCTTTATAGTTGATTCATAAATAAATCTTCGTGACCCTTGGTAAAACTCATAGACTTATAAATACCAGAGACAAAATATTTCATTGATAAAATGCTTTTTAAGGCGATCTATTATTGTTTTAAAAGAAGCTATAAGTGCAAGAAAGCATAGTCCTTGTCGGGCGCGTGCTCAAAATGACAACAGTGTAATTGGGCTGTTGATTCTCATCACCAGTAGCGTACGGTTCAAAATCTACCATCAATAATTAAATATATTACGTTTTTTTTATTGGATAATGATTGCAGAATGTAATAAGGCAAAGAAAGTGAGAAATGTTTTATTGTCATTCAAAATTTACAAAAATTGTATAGACAAATCGATAAACAAATTAAAACGTGAAAAAATAACAAAATAAAAGAGTGATATGGGTATATAAATGAATAATGAATTGAAATACCTATATGTATTTATTTATACAGTTTTAAAATAATACTTAGTACAAGGTACACTAAACCATATACCAACATAGGTAGTCACAGCTACTTGCTTGGTGGCTACTGGTGCTTAAAAAAATTGAATTTATTCCGTTAGATAATCATTCACATTTGGATTGAATAGTTCAAACTTCGCAACTTTTTAAACAATATAAATATTCTTACTTTAATATAAATATGAACATGAGCATATGAGCAACTTTACTCTACGATGAGTGCTACAAACTACAAATTTACTCACCTCAGGTATTTTTGTGGAAGAGAAGGTGATTTTTCAAAAACACTGGAGTCTGAACTAAAATATATAACATAAATATAACTGATATTTTCATTTGTTATTCCAATATTATTATATTACAGTTAATACATTATCTTATTGATACTTATATTAATATACACATAATAAATAATTTTCACCTATTAGATAAATCATCATTTAGAAACAAAATGCCTTCACAAGGACGTGGTTTGGCACCTCGTCTAATATACCTAGATCCAAAGGGCATGTCCACGACAGTTGACATTGACAATACTTTGGTGGTAAAACAATAAACAATAGACATGATGAAAAATTATCAAACAACAAACAACTATTAACCTATATTATATATTATTAAAACTGCAAGCTCAACAATTAAAATAACTGTAAAAGTACACTGAAGCAAAACCAACTAAACTCAAACATGA
This sequence comes from Galerucella calmariensis, assembly GCA_910591675.1. Classification (NCBI taxonomy): domain Eukaryota; kingdom Metazoa; phylum Arthropoda; class Insecta; order Coleoptera; family Chrysomelidae; genus Galerucella; species Galerucella calmariensis. The sequence continues at coordinate 105,750 of CAJUYG010000620.1, forward strand.
TCTATCATTATAAATCAGCATAACTTCACTATTAAGTACCACGTTACCACGTGGTCTGAACGCTTTGTTTATTGTTTTACCACCAGACTAGTTTGTGACGTCACGTGGACATGCCCTATTGGAGCTAAACTAAGAGATCTCCAGATTGGAAGTGGTCAGAGCACAATTTTGGAAATTTGGGCAAATGTTGTCCTTGTTTAATTCCAACTAATGAAAACCAATGAAGTCTCTTTCCAGGATCTTGGGGAAACCTGATTAACAAAGATATATTTTTCAGATATGTATTTTGTATACTAATTTGGCAGTGGTTTATTTGATTAACACCAATAGACACCAAAACCCTTCTTCTACGCCTCTGATATTTACAAACACGCATACCACGCCACGCCACTATTGAGATAACCTCACTTACCTATGAAAAGTTTAATTTGGGTTTAAATGTTCCACTTTCTTACACACAACACAAGAATTCACCATGATTGGCCAAACAAAGTTAAATTTCCACAATAAGTACTAAAAAAAACACCTTATAACAGTAAAGTAAGCACTAAAAGAGCTATATCACTTCGGTAACATAGCAAAACTACGCGTATACTATTAGTCATTCAATAGAGTACTAAAACATATGGGGTGTTGCCAAAGCGCTGTTTTGTACTTATTGTTCGTTTTTAATTTAGGAATATTTGCAAAGTTTAGTGATTATTTAGTAATGTAAGGATCAATTAATTCAAAATTAAATGGTCTATGGAAGTTTTTATTCAATATATGCATTATAAAAGCAGTGTTCTCCAGTTCTTTAAATATACCTAAATTATTACGAAATACTTTCTCGAAATTATGGAGATCTGTCAACGACGCAATCTGGAGGGAGAGAGATAAAATTGAAAGATAGAATGATGATTGATCGCCTCAAAATGTAAACAATGTGGTCTCCTTTATATTGTAAGTCTATGGTAAAACTAATACGTCACGTCACCGACACGTGTGATAATAGACACTTAGGGCAATAGGCGATTTTTTCTTGGTACACTACATCACAAAACAGTCTAACCTATAGAAGTGAAAGTCTAATAGGATTACCTGGAATGAAAAAATGAGGTGTCAAACCCATCCACCTGAAGCGCTAGTTGCAATTGAGTTGTCGAAATAGGCAGGGCAGCTGAGACCGAAAAACAGACTAAGGGAAGAAGAATTTCAGCGATCGCAGTGGATGGGTTCAGGGGCGCTAATGACTTTTGGTATTCTTGACCATCCGTAACTCTGCGATTATGCGCATTTTACAACGAGTGGTGTTTGTTGATCGCAACCGACTTGCGTATGCGATTCAATAGATATTTAATAGGTTATGTTCCTGAATTTAGTATGCATAAGCTGTTTTTGTGAAATATATATATCTCAACACTCAAAGTTAAAATTAAAATTATTATTATCCGTATATTCTTATTATAATACAAGTAATATTAGTTGAGGTTTGATAAACATTTTTTGGAATGGATGACCTACAATTTATAGCCAAGTTGGAGAATTTAGAAAATCAATTTTCGGACATATTTCAGAGCAAAATCGATCGAAAATTTTCCTCATGTTGGTTTTGTATTTTCTTTCATTAATTCAAATAACAATCTTTTTTGTTCCATAGAAGCATTTGCTTGCCCCTTAATTTTGGTATTAATACTTTAACTTTAACAAAATGTCATTTGTAACGTCAACCAGCGTCAGCTGACACTGAATTGCGCTGTTGTCAAGTGTATTTGAGCAATAGAATAATACCAATCGTATGATTTTGCGAAGGGTGCACGAGAATATTATTTTTAGGAAATGTTCGCAAAGAGAGCATTCGCAGGCTTGCGTATACGTGACGTTGCGAACGATGTAAAGAATAGCACCCCTGAACTATTTCATAGCGCTGTTTTTTAATAAAAGTTTGTTTGTTTTTAATTTCTTGGGAATCAAACCACGATAATGTTTTTTATTTTTTACTTCGACATTATTGTGGTTTGATTCCCAAAGAATAGGAGAAAAAAAGAATAAGTAATACCACAAGGAATTTACAGAGGAAGCTTGTTTATTTGGATTACTAATGCCCGATTTCACTAACCATTTCCTAAAGTCAGGTAATACCTAAAACGAATTTAGGAATTCCTAAATGCAACTTACATTTAACCACGCGCCAAGTAATACCTAAAAGTGATAATATCATATATTTTCCATCACTTTTTGATCAATCCTGAAAGGATTGTAGGAACAGCTTTGCGAGTGGGGCCCATTTTTGTCCCAATAACAATATATGGTGGTTCAAAATGTCTTTGGCAAACTTTGTATGATTTATAAATCTATTCGGCGCTTGATTCCTCCAGTTTTGGATTGCGAATAAAGGCAACCCATTCATTCAACAACAAAGGGTCATGTTTGGGAAACATATGTCGTTTTTATGTAATGTCTGTACACCCAAGAACGCAACACTTCACACCAACCATTATAAAGTTATTATAACATTATGAATGATCACACTTGATAACACTTACAGTACCTAATTGAAACACAAATAACAGCAGCAAATGGCAATCTATAAAAGACAATGGTGACAACTATATGACAGCTACGATGAGTTTTAAAATCTTTTCTTCTTTTCGTGCTAAAGGCCTTAGCTGCCAGGCCTGTTTCGACAACTCAATTGCAACTAGCGCTTCAGGTGGATGGGTTTGAAATCTTATTTTTGTATTCAAGGTCATCCTATATACTATCACTTCTATAGGTTAGACTGTTTTGTGCACTAAGGTATACATAGTATGGGTAGGTACTTGTCGTTTTCGACTTGCGAAACCGTATCAGAAGTATGAACCAAAGCACACACATCGCCGGAGTCGAGTAGACTTTGTTTAGTTAGCATAACTTCTTCTCCTTTTTTTTGTGGTTATCTTTATTCAAACGGTGCAATGAATATTTATTTCTGAGGTTTCAAGAGCCGTACATAACCACAAAAAGATGTCGATTTTGTTTTTATTTCTGTAGTCTATGGTTTGTTTATCCATTTATTGTTCATGGTAAAAGTAGATAATAAGTTGAAAAATGGACCTGAATCTCCTTGTGAATGGACGAGAAATTTCACTATTCTATGGAATGACAGTTTATATGTGATACGCATAGTAGAAAAGAGGTACCCTATAACGATACCAAAGTATGCCTGGTACATGCAAGAAAAAATCGCCTAATGATTAATACGTAAACGCAGTATTTGATGGAAAGTACTTTTTGAGTGTATTCAGTGGTAAACGTTCACTTGCGTGTTTCTACGTAAACCGCAAGCGTACGTTTTATAGAGCCGATCTAATCACTCGAAACACTCCAATATAAACGATTTACTACCTTTGTTTATTTTTATCATTATTATAAGTGTACTAATATTGTCCAAGCTATCCTCATCATGAAGAATATTCAAAACCCATGACTCATCCATATCATTATCTTCTTCATGCATCAACGATCCAAAATTACTAACATATTTCAGTTGAAATACAGAAAAAACTACAAAAAAAAATGAAAAGTCACACACAAAAGAAAGAAAAATTCAAATAGATACACAATAAATTTGGCTTAGAGGTATTCTCAATGTCAATACCTTCACGTGTCTGTCATGCCCTAAGTGTTCATTCTCACAAGCAATGTAATTAGAACTAGAATTAGAACGATGACGTAGCGGAGACATTACGTATAGTGTGATAATCGTGCCTTAGTTGTTTGATAAAGTGACAGTGACTGCGGTCGTCAGTTTGTTTAGTCAGCCATAAGTAGCTCCTCACCAGCGGATATCTCACCAGTCACAAGAATCTCGTTGAAAAGCTTTTTAGTATTTTTATGTAACAAAAAAAACAAATGCCCACTTACCATAATATTTAAATTAATACCATAGCGTAACAAATTAAACGACAAGTAATTTGCTTCCAGGTAAGCATTAACGGAGACTATATATAAGGCCGAAAGCGCTATGCCATTAAATTAAAAACTTGACGCATAAATTTATTTCTTTTTAAGAGTAGATACACAGTCTGCCCCATTCCCTAATTTAAAACCATTTTCTCTGAAGTTTATAAGGACCTTTATTATTTTATAGATGGTAGAGCCTATTAAGTAATTTTTTCCTTCATTGCAAGTCATTATCAAAAGCGTGCTAATCCAATTCGGCTACCGACTAACGTATAAATTATTGTTAATCTTCATATGACTTTTGAAATATTCGTTTCCACAATGGGTTTTATTAAATACACTGTGTCAGCTACAATTACTCATTATTGTTATTGTTCTGCTGTTCTCCTTCAGATACCATACAGATAAATTAGCAGCTTCTGTGAAAAAATGTTAATTCTCGAATAAGAGACTTTATGATTATGTCCCGTTTTCATGAATTTCAATGAAGCCCATGCTATGCTGGTAACTGTAATTAATTTTTCCTTCACTAAAACCCCAGTTGATACTGACTTCATTTCAACTTTGTGAAGATATTTTTCATCAGAAAAGCGGGAGAGTGAAAAACAATCCTGTTGTATGCAATTTTTCAAGCAACAAAAGTATTAAAAAGGGCAGTTTATGAAATCCTCGAGGGTTTTTTCCCGACAAGATATTTGTTATTGTAAAATAATATACTTTACACTCTGCAAAATTATGGCCCGAAATTTTTAAACTATCATATAAAGTCTGTATGATGAAAAATAATGTAAAAAATATATTATGATAAAAAACAGTTTATTACGCTTAACAATTTCAAAAAAAAAATTAATCTGAGCTAATTTACAATGTGAAAAATTGCATAAGCTGATTATACCTACCGCTTAATTAAAAAACATTGTGTATAATTCAAAATGAAATTGAGTCGAACAAAAACAAAGTGAAGAAACTGAAAATTTAGCATATTTGATTTAGAACCAACAAAAAGTAGCATTTTACCCGTATTTGACTGTCACAGTGTAGCAAACAACCTTTCCCATTTACCCATGTTTTTAAGCGGAAATGTGCATCAGAGTACCGATTTTACTTCCAAACAGACACGTGCAGGTTAAATTAACGGTCACTGGTACACACCGTTACCACTGTATATGTAATAAGACTAGGCAATCAAGCAACGACCACACCCGGGAAAATCAGCACCTAGACGCACTCCTGCACAAAATCCAAACCACGCCTACGGATGGAAACTTTGGTTTCCCTACCCCACTTCAAACAAATGGACTCAAATCATCCCCAATTCGACATTCTTCGCCAAGTATACAATCAACTCATGAAAAAACTGTCCGCCCTCGAGGCTGCCGCTGGAATTAAATCCTATTCCCAGGCAGCAAAGTCTCCAGCCACTTCTACTCACTTTTCTCGGTCCTCCCAGGTCTCTTCCATCAGCGGAGAATCCATCAATAGCCAAATCAATGGAAAAGCCTCAGTTCAGACCTCTTCTTCTAAATCTCCTTTCCAAGACTCATCTACCACAACCCTACTCCAAATCCTAAACATACGAAACCTCCCACCCAAATTCTACTCTCAGAAATAACTGTTAATCCTTTTCAGCAGGAACGAAATCCTAAGAGGCCAAATATCATACCTCAAAGCAAATCCCAATGGCACAGCCCTCCTCAAAATTTCGAGGATAATTAGCCCCAATACTTTTTAACTCCAAATCCATAACGCCATCGAAGACAACAAAATGGTATGTCTACTCCCAAACTTCTGCCACAAGAAAGGACACTCAAGCCAAAAACAACTCCCCAAACCTCTTTTGTCATCACCAGGCTTGACAAAACCATCTCCAACTAAGAAATCGTTGATCTTCTCAAAGATCTCCAAATTAACTTCCTCAAATGCTGAAGAATCGTCTACAAAGCAACAAACACTCCAACCTCCCTAATTAGAGTCATCACAAACTCTGAAACCCAACTCCAACCAGCACTCTCAAAGGGCATCTTCCTCTACGGCCCAAAGCATCAATGCGAAATCTCAAACGCCAACCCTTTTCCACTCATTCCAAAATATTGCAATCGATGTACAAAATTTTGCGGTTGAGTTTTTTTTCTCTAGTGAAGGCTATTGAGATGGTTTTGGTGGGTTTGATGTCAAGTCCCACTTACCCACACCAGCTATTTGTATAGTTCGGACCCTTTTATACGATGTCACAGAGGGTATTTTCCTCTGGTCGTTATGGCAATATTGATGGTGTTGTACCAGTGCTCTCCGTAGATCTGCCTGTTCGGTAAGCATGCTGATGCGGGTTGATATAATGCAATAGCTTTTTTCCAACCTTCCTAAGAATAAAAGTTAGACGAATTGGTTTGAAGGATTTGGGGTTTATTGTGTTCCTTTTTCCAGCTTTTGGAATGAAGGTAACTATTACCCTTCTCCATGCTTTTGTAATATAACCCAGTCCTAAGCTGTTTCGACTGATTCTTACCAAATGTGGTAGAATTTTGTATTTTCCACACTGGGACAATGCTTGGTGCGGGAGAGAAATATCTCAATAAAAAATCGGAGCCTGAATAGATTGATAAATGAAGACCAATCAAATTCCGGATCTCTTCTTTCTCGAATATGCCTTTTTTGCTCTCCATGTATAATATCGTTTAAAATTTTATTATCACAAGGAGATTTACATAATGCATGACCCAAAAATTTGACCCACATGATGCGAGCTTTTTTTATATTCACTGTATGTTAAATTATTATTTTAAATACTACTTATGACCCATGGAACTGGAAGATTCGCAAAGAAAATTTTATCAGCAAACTTTAGAGTATATTGCTATCATTAATCACTAAAATCTTCCTGCCTAACTTGAAACCAATTGCAGAGATTCAGATGAGAAATTCTATACCATAAAATAAGATAATCCTAGTTCTATCAGCAGCAGCATCATTGTCCGTAAATCCTGTTGAATCCGTCTCGTTTTGTGACGATCCTCGAAACAAAATTATTTGACCTCGTATGTTGTCCTGAGAGCCCCAGTCACCCTCAAAAATGGCAAACTCATATCTAACGAAAAATATTTATCGGAGTTGTTTTCTTTGATCTGGATTTTTCGTGAACATATCGATGGTAAGCTATGACTTTTTCGTTTTTTTGTATCAAGGACAGAATTCGTACTTTTAGCTTAACAAATATATGTCACCGAAATAATAAGTGAGGAATAGAAAAGTTAGTCTTGTTTAGCGTTTCATTACAAAAAATGTGAAAAACATTGGAGCAATAGGGTTGTGACATATGCATTTGAAAAAGCTAAATAGTGAATCCTAAAACAAAACAAAATTTAGAAAAGCATATTTACATAAAAGAAATGATAACGAATGCCAGAATCTCTATTTTGGAAGAAATACAGCTAAAATGGTCAGGCACATATACTTTGGCAAGTTCATCTGAAACCGTGAAAGGAATGCAGTCGAAAACATTCGACATTGCCACGTTTAACTATGAAAAAACTGAAGTGCTCACTATGTAGTGATAATAATTAGAAATGGGTCTTTTTATTATTTACAATATTAAAAATATGTTTTTTTTTAATTTCTACTTATTTTTTCTTGACAACGGTAGCTGGAACGCTACCGAAACGTTGAAATAAAGAATTTAAAAATATTGTGGTTTAATTTCCAAGAAATTAAAAAAAAGAATGAAAAATATACCACAAGGAACATACAGAAGATATTAAAAATATGATTAAACGTTAATTTTATAATGTGCTTGTTTCCTTGGATTTATTCTATTAACATCATTTTTTCAATTCATGAATATTAAAAGATGAACACTTTTCCAAATTTGTTATGCGCTTCTTCAAGCTTTGGCAGTGTTGTACGGAAACCATAATGATCACACCCTCCGCATTACATAATTGGTGATTTGTATCGACCAGCTGACTTCTTATTCGCAAGCGCGTGCGTGTGATCTTCCCTCTCACTTCGTCAATTGACTGATATTGATTTATCCAGTGGCGTTGGTATTGTCAGTGACCTTTGTATTTTCAGTTTTAATTGGTGAAATAGGTACCGTACGCCATTTGTACGTTTGACAGATATGCGCCATGTTTGCCAAACTATACTAATTATTTAACACCAGGACATACTTAAGCAAACATTGACGTGAAAGGCACTAATAACCAAAGATACGAGGCTAGTTTTATAAGTCAGTGGCTTTTCAAATTTCCCGCACAGTAACTGTAGATGCAACATAGTTCCCGTCAACTGCAGTCTGCAGTCATCAAGTTTGTATTTGACAACCATTGAAACCAGACAATCTCTTGAAGTTTAACGATAATATAACAGTGAATTCCGTTAATTTCGCTTGCATGAAAATTGACAATAGTCTATCAATAGATAGCAGCTGACGGGAGCAATGTTATCTCCAAAGCTACTGCTCATTGAAGTTCATTGACTCATCAAGCAGCCCTCGTACATATCTAATGCGCGAGAAATTCAAAAAGTTACTAGCTTATCAAACTACAGTCGTGTACATCATACCATCATACAGTTATTGATTTTTTTTGTTGAAAAGCAAGAGATGCATTCCAGATTATCTAACATGATAATAATCCTTTGCCTTCTATATCTTTCATCAGTATTAAACTGGTCACACTTTCCTATCCTTTTCCCTCCGCTTCAAATATACTAGGGGTTTTATCCAAGCTTTACGAGTGTTTGGTTCCTGGTCCGTACACTCCTATCCCAGTTACTTCTATCGGTTTTGAGCCGTCTATGTACCATTGTATGATCTGTATCTGTAAGAATTTGTAGGGTGGGTGACCCCCACAGCACTTAGGCCACAATTGGCCCATTGTGCATCCTTCTGAGATTCAGACTTCTTTCTGGCTCGTCATCCAGCCTACTTGTTTGAAGTAGGCGATAACGTCGCCGGAAGTAAGCTCCCTCATGCTGGCTTGTGTTAGCCTGTACTCGCCGAATACGGAAAACCTGAATTGAGAGAGTGTCGGACATTCACAAAGAATGTGTTCGACAGTCTCATCTTCCTGTTCACATCCTCTACAGAGTGAAGTGTCAGACAGACCCAGTCTGTAGAGGTGTTTTCGTAGAGTGACCGGTCAGAATACCCGTGGCTGTCCGAAGGTTCTGTCTGTTCATAGTTACGTATTTTTTGGCTACTTTGCTCTCCGGATACTGCAGCAGTTCCTAGGCAAGCCTGCAACCTTCTGCATCGTCCCATCTACCCTTAAACTTATCAAGGGAGTGTTCCTTTATTAGGTCAATCATAGCCGACGCCGACAGACCAAAGAAAGTGCCAGGTCCCAAGAGTTTTTGGGAGGCTGCTTTCCTGGCTAGTGAGTCGGCAATGTGGTTACCGTTCGATTTACTGTGCCCCTTGATCCAGCCTAGAGTGACCATTGTATGATATTCTTCACAAGTCTAGTAAAACTGCTTGGATCCCAATCCTTCTGGTTGCTCATTTCCGTCTAAAATTATACTTTTTATCCATACCATGACATGTCCCAGGTTTTCTTATTTCTACTAGGTGGGGTGGTGTTTTTTTATGATTCCCTTGATCTGTATCTTGTTCTTTCCATCATCATATGTAGTGGTGTGAAGCTGAGAATAACTTCCATGGTCGCCAAAGGGCAAGTTCTCATTCTTCTTGTTATTCATTGTGGAACGTTATTTTGTTGTATTAAATTAACCAAGAGCCAAAGCTTCATCTCCAAAGCAATTTTGGAGCATCTAATTGAAGTGCGAGAGGTATTTCAATTCATTTGTCAGACGAAGGCAGATATATTTGACTGTTAATTAATTTAAAATGAAATCGATATCTTTTTCAATAACCACTCCAAGTAATGAAGCCACTTGATATTAACGTTAATTATTTGTTAGGAGTGTTTTTCTCATTATTTTTGCCAGATATTCCAATCAAGCATATATTATTATATAAATGCTTTTTATTTTCAGATTACAATTCATGTTTTATCCAAACCGACGATTTAAAAGTGTACTTCATTCCTGAACTTCCATCTTTTTGCCGACTTCTTAAGATTGCGCTTTTTTACCATTATTCTCCACTTCTTTCTGATTTTTGGCATTCCCTTCAATATTCTCTCATAATTGGTACTAATTATCACATTTAAAATTTCCTCTGTTCTTGATTCATCCTATATTTAGCACAAAGTTGATATTTCCTTGTTTGAATTTATTTATCATATAATTTAACATTTAACTTCTGTAGTTTCCTTGCATTTGAGCCTCAAACATTTTCCACTAGTTTCAATTTAGCAAATCGAGGTTTTCATAAAGACGTAACAACGGCCCTTGAGAAAACAAGCACCGCCATACTTTTCACATGGCAGATTTTAATTCTCAACCGAGAGCAAAGAAATACGCAGAAAAAAAATTCCTTGAATTTGTAGTTGGCTGTTCTTTTCACAGTTGAACAAGCAAAAGGAAAGTTTGGCTAATTTATTACATCGCTACTTAAATATCGTAATCGTCAATTTTTTTTTCCCGATAGCATCTAAATTACTTGTACGCCAGAAATTTCTTATAGAATTGGTGGAATGTTAAATCAGCTCTTATCGTATCTGCACAGCAAAATATATAATGTCCCATATTTTGTGTATATGTTACGGTTAAAGTATTTACTTGGCTAGTATATATACTAGTTGGATAGTATACAAACTATCCAACTGCCTGGTTATTTTGATGGAAAATCATATTTTCACTAAAATAGCTCCGAGTAATGGCTGGTTTGTATAGTATCCAGCTAGTTTATGAACTATACCAAATTTATCGCTAAAACTCGAACCACAAGGAAATTACACAAATTAGCTAGCATTTTTAGCTAGTTTGTGAACTATCCACATCAGTTGGATAAAGTGTGAACCTGATATTGGGAGTGATACATAATAACCAACGAGTTGATTAGTATGTAAATCAACCAACGCGAAACTCTAGTTTTGGTCGAAGTTAACAATAAAAGCTCAGTTTTATTTAAAGAACGAGTAATGGCATTGCTCTCTACTGAAACAACAGAAAATGCTCTCAATTAATAATTACCACAAAAATGCTTATTATGTTCTGAAGAAAACGTATGTCAGAATAAAAACAATTTTAAAACAATTCATGCCAGGGAAGTCTAAAAAAGCCAACAAAAAATGCTACAAACTTCTCGCAACAAATTTAAACCAGGAGCTGTCAGCATGTCCGTGAGAGTACCCATTCTAGATGTAGATCGAAGTCGGTCAGATCATAGAAATATATTGGGTTTCATAATGAGTGTAGGAGATGAATTCTACCGAATTGGAACTGTTCACGGTGTTCTCAAGCAGCTCGATTCCTGCAACGAATTTGAAATATATATGCAACAATTTTTAAAGTTGGAAAATGTCAAGACGGACACTGAAATAACATTACGAAGCGCTGCAGGAAAATTTTCAGTATCGGGCTCAACCCAAGGATATGTGCGATATCACTGCAAGAAGAGTTGTGCGAATAAAAAGTGTAAATGTCTTGTGTCTGGATATACGTGTAATAGTAAGTGCCACAACAGTGCAACTTGCTCCAACATATTCTATATATACAGATCGCGTAATTTCTTATGGAACCTTTCTGGATTACACAAGTACGACAAGGAAAATATGAGAAAAACAGCTTGAAAGAGAGAGAAAGTATAACTGTACGCGCGTATCGAAGGCGTGTACCTAGGTCTAGGGGATGGCCGAATGTTGATTGTCCTTTACAGAGAGAAAGAGAATTCACTAGTAGGTGGTATTCAGAACTTGAAAGAGAGATAAAGTGTAACTGTGCGCGCGCATCGGAGGCGTGTACCCAGGTCTAGGGGATGGCCGAATGTTTATTGTCCGTTCTGAATACCACCTACAACAATCTTACATTGTACCAATAAAGAAAGCATTTTTGACTAAGGATTTCACTATCCTAAACTAGATTAACCAAAGAGAATTGATTAGTTTGTTGAGTACTACCAATATCAGGTTCACACTTTATCCAACTAATGTGGATAGTTTAAAAACTAGCCATAAATGCTAGCTAATTTGTGTAATTTCCTTGTGGTTTGAGTTTTAGCGATAAATTTTATATAGTTTATAAACTAGCTGGATAGTATACGAACCAGCCATTACTCGTAGCTATTTTAGTGAAAATATGATTTTTCATCAAAATAACCAGGCAGTTGGATAGTCTGTATACTATCCAACTAGTTTATATACTAGCTAAGTAAATACTTTAACCGTAACATATACATACCTGCAATTCAATTTTCTCCACTTAGTTACTCCATTGTAAATATTAACAATTTCATAACTTTCTTTTACCTTTATATCAATTATTTTGTAACAATATAGGTCTGCCAAATAAACAATTGGCTATCTTCCAGAAATTCTTTATTGAAAACCAATATTAACTGTCGTTCTCTATAATGTTTCAGAAGCCTTATAAGTATTTATTACAAAAGTTTTAGACGAGGTTAAGTTTCATAATTGACTCCCGCTGTTTTAGAGCTTTCATTTCATAAGGAACATTTGGATACATATTATTAATAAATGAATTTATAAGAATACTTGAAAACTTCCAAACTTCATCAGGTCACTTTCAGTAAATACATTTTTTTTAATAAAGTTTGAAAATCTTATATAAGAGGAAAACTGGTCAGACCTAACATTAATTAGAACTAATTAAAACGAAATAAAAACTTAACTATATAAAAAAGAAGCATGGTGCGGCCGATATCTGAATTACAATTTCAACAATCTTAACGCTAAAAATGAAGTGTAATTTTTCAATTATTGAAGTAAAAAAGTGAAAAATTATTCTAATTTTAAAAATAAAATGATTAATAAGAAAATGAATGTGATTGAGGTGAAAGAGTGGTGTGCTTTGTACTACATGTATTGTATACACTAACTTTGCATTCCGGAATAAAACTAGTTAGGAATTATATCAATTGATATTGAGCACCCCAGGCTTTTACCACAGTGGCATTAATTTTCCTGTTAATCATTTTATTAATGAAGAACTATTTTTTACTTTTTATTTCGATTGCCTATGTTTTTCATTTCTCTCAAACCATAATTTATTTTTTTACTTTTTAGTTCGATTTACTATAAGGAGTGTTTTTTTTTTAGTTTTTTTCAAACTCGATTGTTTTTTCACTACTATATTGTATAGTCATCGATCCTTGACAAGTGTGCACAATAATTCAAATTATTCTGAGCGTTTAAAATGGGTTCAAAAATTGGGTTATAAAAATGTAGCACAAGTGAATCATTTTGAAGCCAAATAATTTCTCTTAAATAGTCTTCAAATATTCGATTGAAAAATGCGCTCACAAAATTCACAGAAAAAATTTAATAATTTTTGCAGCAGTCACCCATAACTACTCTTTACAGATACAAAATCGCACTAGCGTCTAGCCGATCACGCAGCATGACTCCCAAAGATGAACGATAGGCAACTGAAAGTATATGTAAATATCAGAAAATAAGAAATAGAAAACAAAAAAAAAGCAAGAAAGCCCAGGCCCAAACCCGGTTGATCAAAGTGTAATTATGTATAAAAATATCAGAAAATAAGAAACAAAAAACTGAAGAAAAAAAAACCAGGTCCAAACTGGGTTTCGAACCCAGGACCTCTGGGTTGTAAGCTCAGTATCCTACCAACTGGGCTAATCTGGTTAAAGAATGCTTGGACGCATGCGCACCTCAACTACTAACTTTCAGTTTCCTATCGTTAATCTTCGTGAGCGATGCTGCGTAATTGGCTAGACGCTAATCAAAATCTCTATGAAGCTTACGTGTATCCGATATGGTGTTAATTTTGAAGCTTTATATTATTTTCAAAAATTTGGTAGTGTATATTTTGAAAGATAATTTTCAACTGGGAATTCACTGATTATTTAACTAACAAAATGAAAACACGTAAAACCATGAGTAGTTTTCGCAGGGTATTCAAAAAGTATAAAAATCAGTGAAACTTTTTGTTTTGTTATTTTTATTCAATTGAATATGTGATTTTTTTATTTTTTTATTTTTTATATTTTCTTTCTTTACTTTTTAGACAGTGAATCCGATCAAGATTTTTGTGTTTTTAATGATGAATCCTTCCACGCAAATGGCACGTAAACATTATACTTACTCATATTTAGAGATTAGAAGTTGACAACAACTTATGACTTTGGATATCGAAGAAGGAGATCTTGGAAAGAGATACTGAATCCAAATCAGGTACTTATTTATACTGGACTAAGTACTTAACATTAAATGCATTGTTAAGAATTGCAGTTTAAACTGAAAATGATGAAATTATAAATCAGAAGTTCAAGAACTATCATTTATTTCTCATTATACTGAAAATAATTATATTTCTTTCTCAATGTTACAATATTTTTCCTCGTGTATTTGTAACCCCTCCCTTATTGGTGTTATTTTTTAGTTATTTTTTATTTGCCATATTACCTGTAAAATTTTCGTATTTAGTGAAGCGAGTTACCAATAAATATCGAAGATAATAGATCAAATACTATTATAACGCCTTACATAAAGCCGAAGAAGTAGTTGATTTTTCCTAGTTGAACGGTTATTGTTTTTTGAAACAAAAATTTTCAAAACTTTATGATGCGTTATAGCAGTATTAAATCTGTTATCTTCGATATTTGTTGTTATTTTATACCTCAAAAAAATTATGTACCCAATAAGAAAATAACATTTGCAAGCAAATTTGTCAGGAAACAGTGAAAGAGGACATTGAAGAGTATATTGACAAGAGATGGAACACACGGCATACCTGTATGAAAACTCTGAATCTCAATATCTGGATCCTTTTTAAATATATTCCTTACTTACTTATAGTTACTTAAAATCTGACAGACCGTAATAGAATTTTGAACTATGTATACCCAATTAAATCCACTTGACAACGCGATAATAGGGACATTCCCACTTCCAACCACAAACTAAAATTCTATTTGACAAAAAAAACTGACGGCTTTATAGAGTTATCTACTTTATTTACAGTTTTCTGCATAGAAAATGTCATTTTAGTAAAGCGTGTTATCAATAGATGTCAAAGGTAATAGGTTAAACTATTATAACGCCTCGCAGAGTCTTTGAATATCGAAGAACAAAGATCGTTCACTAAGAATAAAAATTGCAAACTAAAATGGTTGGTTCTATCTTAAAGATATACCAACCCCGTTCAACTTTGATGTGTAATTCAATGTCCTTCGTGGCATGTAGCCAGGGAAGTAGTTGTTGCTTCCTAATGAACGGTTTTCGTTCTTTGACTTTCAAAGACTCTGTGAGGCGTTATAGTAATATTACACATTATTACTTTTTATATGTATTGCAAAAACTGAGTTAAACGAGATGAAAAAGTCCCCAAAACCATGGTCTGTATTACCCAAAAATCTCCGTGATCAAGTGCTTCTAACCAGACTAGATTTAAGCCCCCATAAGAGCGGCTTTACCAAGAAACTTCTTATGAATGAAATCATTTTTCGTCGTTGATTTATACATTAGTATCAGTTAGAGGTATTCGAATCGTTCTTTGAAAAATTGATTATAATCACTTATTTTCTCTTTACACAGTGAACAATAACATGTAAGCCTTTATTTGTAGACATTTGAAGCGAACGTCTAGTTCATCCTCAATGGATTTTCAGAAACCTTCACAAACTAGGACAAAGTTATTTGTTTCCGTCTAATAAATAACGTGCTCCAACAAAGACTTTCGTTGTGACTGGATTTAAAAGATCCTAGCGTATTCGTAAACCTATGTTTTGTACAGTCACGTAGCTATAGCTTTTACATGGGGAGGGTTTTGGTTTTTTTCATCTGATAGGTTTAGAAGGGGAAAGCTTTATTGAAGGCGCCGAGTAAGGCAAAAAAATCGAGTGCCACGACCTAAAGCAATTTTTAAAGTTCAAGAAATAATGTTAAGTTTTTTTTTTAATTATTTGTTTGACTTGGCTACATATTAAAGTATTTTTAAACATCGCTTTTCGTTTTGCCCCTTCTGCTGAAATGGTTATAACCATGTATATATTTTTTTAAGGAGCCGTCCCTTCGCCGGCACCACCTCAGCCTCTTGGGCTTATTGTGGATTCTCCTAACATTCTGACTACAGTCTATTCAGCCAATCCGTTCCCTGTATTAGCTTATACAGGTTATTTACTGGTTGGTTGTAGAAGTCTTCTGGAGTCATTTGGGGTCTTCCATTTAGTTTTTGTCTCCTGTGGTCCAGCGTCTCACAGTTGCATAATATGTGCAGAGCTGCCTCAGTGTCTCTTTAGCATCTCCAGCATGTGAGGTCTCCGTTATACTGCGCTATTTTGTTCAGGTGCTCCTTTGTGGGAAAGTGTCCCGTAAGAAGCCCCGTTATGGTGCGTAGTTTGTTCCTGCACATATGATAGCTGTTCTTTTGCCTACTTTTTCTGATGGTGCTTTTATAAATTTCTTCCCATGTGTTTGCCTGGGCGTATTCTTCCAGAGTTTTATGGATTGTTCTTTTACCCACCCTTTTAACCATGACCTAGTGGAGCATCTGGGGATGCCCACAGATGGTTCGGGTCCGTTCATCAGTGTTGACGATCCTGCTTTTGCAAGTTCGTTAGCTTTTTCACTGCCAGCGATTCCTTTGTGACCTGGGACCCACTCCAGTGTTACACTGTTCCGAGTCGCCAGTCTTCTAAGTTCTTCGCCGCATTCCCATTCCAGCCGAGATGTTACCTGTATATTAATTTGGGAGCACCTATTTTGAAAAGTGATAGATGATTGAAAATTGGAGCTTTTATTAAAACAGAAAATCAATCTCACAAAAGTAAATTTAACCTCTTCAGCTAAATTATTCACAATTGTTGAGGAATCTATTTCTATTGCCACATCCCGATGAATACTCATATTGCGGCAATATGCTAATAAAAAATTATTGTACCTTTATTGTATTTTCTATGGGGAGGGTTTGAACCCCCAAACCCCCCCCCCTTATATACGTCCCTGGTTCTGTATCACATTGGGTGATTTTAAATAGGATTCGATCATGTAAAGCATAGAGCCGTAATCTAATGCTCTATATATTCGCAACATAACATAACTTTTTCTGACACTCATGGTAGGTGTGCTAGTGACTTTTTTAGGTAAATCCTTTCCATGAAATTTGCCTTATCTTTGTCCATACTTGTATATGGAGAGATATAAGAGGTTGTGCTACTAGTATATGTGTTCAATGAGTCGTTCTCTCAACTTTTTAGTATTCTCTTCGATTTGGCACCAAGTTTTGTGAGGTTAACTAAGCCTATTGGTTCTCTAGTTTTACTGTATATATTTGGTGCACGCTTGCAATCAAAGACTGCGGTCTCATTCCACCAAGGTACTGTCTTGTTGAAATGATTAGTTTAATTTCCACCAGTGAATTATTTTGAACTTGTTATTATGCAGTTATTAAAATGATCCAGATCTACATTCACTGAATTTTTGAACTCCAGTTAATCAGTTTTATCTTCAACTAGTAAGCGAAAAGCTTTCCTGTCAATATTTTTCGGAGTTTTCCATCTACTTGTATGTATTTTGTTTGGGATTCATTATTTGAAGCAAGGATGTGAAAGTGGTTTCTGTCATAAAGATTATCCAGCGTTTGCCAAGTAAATGATGCAGCCGTTACCGGATTTTATAAGCTAAGGTCTAAGCAGATTGAATATAGCAGTATCTTATACTTCCTGTATTTAGGAGGATGATGTTGAAGTGAATTATAAACTTTTCTACTATTTTACAACTTCAAAAAGTGTTTCTAGAGCCGCAATGCTACTATAAGCACCTACTAGGATAAATAAAAGATGAGTGTAGTTGGTTGACTAAGTCTGTTAGTTACTCGGATGAGAGTTCGCTTGTCAATTATTGTGAGCGTTCCATACCAGCATAGAAGCTGTTTCACTGTAATTAATTAAATGCAAAATCGTAGTGCTAGTATAAGGACATTTGTGATTTCTGGGAAAGTTGGGATACGTCGGAATCGCATTCTTCGTCGTTGAGGAATGCAAACTCGGTTAGATATCTACTTCTGAATGTTCAAGTGTCAATTGGTGTTCAATCTTTTTGGTTAAACGTGTAGATCTGTTTTTAACTGATCTTCTTGTGAGGACAGAATAAACTGAGTGTAGATTAGAAGGTAGCCTTTTTACATAGTTTTTTTTTTTGGCTACTGCGTACGGATCGCACCTGCCAAGTGTTTTTAAGGAGAATCACAAAATTAATGATCTATGAGGAGTACAAATGAGTCTTGTTCCTGTAAGTCTTTTAATAACTTTTTTGATAGTTTCTGTTAAGTCAGTTTCTATAAAGGTACTAGCTTTGCGCTTTTCCCTCTTAGTCAATTTTTTTTAAAGATTTGGTTTGGGTCTTGGTAGCAGATGTTATTTGCTCTCTTCTCCGTTGAAGCTGGTGTGTTCACTACGAGTTTCCTCTTCTGTGAAATGATTTGATTTGGGGACGATTCTTTTGTTGTAGCAATGTCACTCAAGCTCTAATGGGGAAAGTGATTCAGTCTGCTGATGGTATGTTAGTTGCCTGATGTTTTGGGCAGTATCAAGCGTACTTGCTTTCTAATAAAACACTCAATTTTGTCGATTGAAATATTCAGAATTCATTGCTTTTAGACGCAATCGCGTGTAATTTATGTTATACTAATATTCAGTGGTACAGTAAACGTAAACTTGGCACCGAAAACTTATAGTCGTAGAACTGGCTACATAAAACAGTATCGACATTTAAGTTTATAAATGATTGTAAAAACATTTACACTTCACCCAAAGGGTTATTTTGCAAGTTTGCATGTGCCTTTTATGTAAATAGCGACCAAGTAGATATACTAAGAGAGTTCCACGACAAGTAAAGGGAAGACATAGTGTTAGAGAGAGAGAGAGAGAGTCATGGAGTCAATGAGTGTGAGAGAGAGCGCGTTCGCCATTTCCACTGGTGGCGCGTGGCGGTTATCATTTTTGCGTGTTGTAATTTTAAATTGGCCGCCATTTTTAGTCCGCTAGTTTTAAAAAGCTGAAAAAAACTTCAGTGAGATTCGATCCCACAACCTACGCGTCTATGATAGCAAGGCATTCAACACATGCTGCCATGAGCTCTCATGTGTGTTAGATACGAAGAAATGTATTACATGCTGCAATGTGAATAGCCGTACGCTTCTTGCTGTAAAATGTGACGTAATCGAGAAAGATCCGTTAGGATGATAAGGCGGCGCGGTCAGATAACAGCGCGCGCACCGTACGCTTCTTGCTGTAAAATGTGGCGTAATCGAGAAAGATCCGTTAGGATGATAAGGCGGCGCGCCACGGCCAAAAAGATTTAACAGCGCGCGCACCGTACGCTTCAAACGTCACGTACCATCGTGCCACCGTGTGGGAGTGTTCTTTTGTAATATGTCTTCAGAAGAGTACAGTTATCGTTTTGAGGAGTTCATTCAGAATATTGGTAAATTAAATAAAGACATTGCTTTTTACGAAGATAAAAGTGAGGTTATAAATAAATATTCACATGTCGGAAAAACCTGCTTGAAAAACCAATAAGGTACACGTGTGAAGTTTCTTTCAGTCATTGTTTAGACTTTGACTAATAGCGGTGTAATAGTGGCAGAAAGTTAGCAGTTTGGAGAACCCTCGGTAGCAATAATTCAAAGTCGCGGAAAATTCCAATAAAGTAAATGTGGAAAACTTTTTTCCTTACATTATTTGGGACTCGAAAAAGAGCGGTGTGATAGTAGCAGAAAGTTAACAGGTCAGGAAACACTCGTCAGAAGGACTTTCAATTAATTCATCGTTTGATGTTATGATGATTGATAGTTTCTTCCACTTACATAAATTGCGAGACTGAGAGTACGTTTTCTAAATTATCAATAAGCATTCTATCTGGAAAAAATTGTTAGTTTCAAGGCTCAACTGATTTGATCATAATACAGTTAGTTAATTGAACTCGACTTTCATCTTCTTCTGTCAAGGATTATCCCTATACCTGTCTTTAGATTTTTGTAGTAAGGTTGATCATGCTATGCTGACTTGATCCCTAATACTAGGTGGCGTATTTGTAATTGTAAATTAATAATTTATGTTTAAAACACACTTCATAGACAATCGAACCAAAGTAAAGCAAAAAATAATTTTTAATTCATGAAGTGATTAACGAGAAAATTAAAGTAAAAAAAACGTATCTAACAATACTGAACCCGAAATTTTTATTCGCATACCTAATATTGTATTAGCATTCTTAATCAATTTTTACCAGAATACAGGATATACAAGATGTTGAAATTATAGGAACATTTTAAATATAATAGATTTACCTCATCATTTATCTCTCGAGGGAGGAAAGTTGAGAACTAGGGTGGGAAGTATGGATGTCCTTCCTGATATGAAGGGGAAAAGTGTATACTTTCTACAGGGGAAGAAGGAATAAAAGTATTCCACCTGTACCTTATTGGTATTTTTTATGGGAATTTTCTGCGACTTTATCATTTCTGCCAAGGGTTTTCCTACTTGCTAACTTTTTGCCACTATTACACCGCTCTTAGTCAAGGTCCAAACAAAACAAACTTTATGCGTGCACCTTATCGATTTTTTTAATATGTAAGACTTTCCGCCAACTACATATCCATACAAACTGGTAGAATAGCAATTTGATGATGTGTTAATGTTCTTACAGTCACTTATGAACTCATATGTCGAGTATTCATCACCGGGAATGGGCTGATATTGGAGAAGCCACTTGTGGGCCGAGATTTCTGATGGTTGCTCCGACTCGCTCATGAAGAATGCAAGTTGCTATATTTGGAATGATCATTCTTTTGGTTGGTCTAATTAATCTTCTGATATTGAGTTAAATGATTATAGTTAGATGAAACTGTAGAAGCTTATCTTCCAGATTAACGTAACTAAGATAGAACAGTTTCGATTACTCGATATTCTCTATCCGAAAAGAATATGATAAGGTACAGTAGTGTTACCAATGTATTTTACATAGTAATAATAATAATTAATTGGTTTTAATAGTCTGGAAAATACAAACAATGCTTACAAGAATCAAACCCAAGTAACAAAAATTGATATATAAAAGTTATAAACACCTTTATAAAATTATGTTTGGAAGGTAAATGGTGCCTTAAAATGTGAAATAAGCTTAGAGCTTATCTAGCTGTTATAACTCCAAATAGGCCCACGTTAGCCAACCATTTCATAAGGGTATTACGAGCAACTGCATTATAACTGTTCTAAAGTACTTCTATTATATTCTTATAAAGGTTTGAAATACCCTTTATACGACGTTTATATATCCTGACCTCCAAACCGCAGTAGTTATGGACACTCTTATAAAGTTACTGTTTAAGGACCACATAAAGGTAATTTAGAAGTTAATATACCATTTATATGACGTTAACACCTACATCATCAGAAACAAGATTTTCAGAAGAAACCATAACACTTATATAACTTCAATAGTGCTGAATAATAGAAACATCAATTATGTATTTAAAACTAATGCAACTGTCAATCTGCTTCGCCAATTTAAGTAGGTATGGCGTCTATCGCACACTACTACATTATCTTAACTTCGGCGGTATAGTGAAAAGGGACACAGGAGTACCTGAAAACTGGCATGCGAAGCAAATTTCACTGTGAAAATAGATTACGGTACCTCGAAAAAACACAACGCGCCCGTTATTTTATCAAAAATAAAAAATTTTCTGTAGCATCAATTTATTTGACAATGTTTTTTTTAAAGCGATAATTACAGTCAGGGCCGGATTTAGGGGAGGGCAACCGGGGCGAACGCCCCGGGGCCTCCACAAACGCAGGGCCCCCACAATAGAGACTTCGGGGAAAAAATCTTCCAAACTCCAACTAGTAAACACTAGTAAGCATCTTTTCCTTTGATATTTTTTTTGCCCTTTTACCTTTACCTACAGCCTACAGTACTTTGTACATACATGATTATTTGATTATATTAATCTTAAATAACAGAAATCATTGATCTATATTTGTTCACTCCAATCAGGCAATCAGTGGAATATCAAAATCTCAAATGGCCCTGATAAGCACTTCCAAGTCACTACTCATCTTGAGGGAGTACCCCAATCGCTTAATGGCTGAGTGGGGTGGTACTTGCCCGCAACCTCGGAGGTTGGGTATTCGATTCCGTGTCTCGACAATTAAAAATTTCACCCTGTAAAATTCATAATTGACCATACATTATTTAGTTTGTTGGAATCGATTCATTAAGAAGATTTCAAAAATAAGCAAATATACAGGGTGTTTCATTAAAAAAAAACAACACTGACTATGGCATACTTGCGTGAATTACCCTGTACATTTAAATTTATGTTTACATAACGCACAACTCAATTCAAAAGTTGACGTGTCTCGGCATTTTTTATAATTTTCTAAAATAATGACACAAAGAATTTTATTCCATGAGTGGTTTCCACACTGTACATAATATGAATTAATTGCAGTATATGAACAATCGGTCTATCGGTGTTCTTCAATTCTTAAATAAATCAATTATTATTGACTAATTGGTAATTTTTTTCATATTTATGTGTTTGTTCAATACTAAGGTAATCTACTTGGTTTCACAATAAATTATTTATTGAAACACTCGACTGAAAAAAAAATAGTATACTTTATTTGGAAAATAATTTGGGGCGGCGAGGGGGCCTCCGCTCCTTTGTTGCCCCGAGGCCTCTGGTCCCCTAAATCCGGCCCTGATTACAGTCTTCCAGACTAAACTAATTTCTGTGAGTAGAGCAGCTTATTTTAGTACATGATTGTTATAAAATTGTTCAGAATTATTCATTTTCAATCAAAATTGAATTCTCGCTATTAGATTGCAATATGGCGGTAATGGGTATGAGAAAATGCAAACCGCTAGTTCAATAGTTTTATGAAAGGAATTTAAGAGCTTATATCACTTTATTAACTCCTTAAAATGGATAGTTTGATAAATGTATCTATTTTAAGTTAACGCCTCTTTACAAATAATCGGTGTTGCCGATTTACTTGCCGGTTATTATCAAGTCTGACATAGTTATACATTTTGTATTAATACAATGTCTATAATAGCAAAATACTTTTCGTTAATAACTGTAGGTATCTATGTAAAAGTTTCTGTAGTCCATATTTTATCTCTTCCTCTGGTGACATTTTATTTATTATTTTCAAAGTTATTATATGTATCTATCTGGGGAATTAACATAATGTTTGTCAACACTGTTTTTTCTAACCGGCATGAGCCGCCACTTGGTGTCTCCTCCGTCAATAGACGTGGGAATTGGAGTTAGTCCTGACCAAGTCTACTCTCTTATTTCCCTAAAAGGGGATATAATCGTTCCAATATAGTGGTTAAAACTACAATTTTTGAAATTGTAGGTGGTACCTATATCTTTGACATATTCTAAAACCGTTTTTATTGGATTTTCAATTCCGTTACGCCAATATTCCCCCGAATCAATTGTTTTTACACTTATGTTAGGTGGTGTTTGTGAAAAAGTTCTTGGATCCTTCGGTAACGCTGCAGTTTACAATCGGTCGTTAACAATATTTAAGAGTTCTTTCAGAGCAGTATGCTTCTACTTATGCCATACTTACTGCCCACGATCTTTATTTCGTTCTGAACTTATAGTTTAACTCAAACTTAGACATCATTTGAATTTTTTCCCTCATATTAGCAATTTTACCTTTTACCTTGCGTTTAAAGTTACCACTTTTATTAATATTTTTCCATTTTTTTGGAATCTCACTCATGATGGCAATGTACTAATTGAATAGCACTTACAGAACTTTTCAAGCTTAGGTTAAACTTGTTATATAGCACCGCTATTGAGCTACAATATTTTATAAAAGTATCACATGTCCCTTTCTAAATAATTGTCAGAAAACGACATCTGATCCCGTGGAGTTTATCAACGCTATTTTGCTTAAATCACCAAACTATTATATAAATCGATTATATAAACGTTTACAAAGTATACTATAAAGTTTGTACTCAAAAGTGTATAGAATATGCTTCTATATTGCTTAATGGTCATCATAGAAAGGTGTATAAACCAGTTAAGAAACTGTTATATGGAGGTCTTCTAATTATGTTCTAAGATCGCTTTTATCACAATATAATAGAACTAACTAGTGATATAAGCAAATTGGTATTCCAGAGTTTTCTAATAAACCAAAAAAGCTTTCCGTGAAACCGTTATAAACCAGTAACATGACATTTTGGTAATTAAACGGTTACCAACATGTTCCTTGGGAAAGTCTAGCAAAAGCTACTCTACTTAACCTCTAAAAACAAAAAAAGCGGCGAAGCGAACCACCATACTTCAGGTTTAACTTTTAAATAATACCGTGCACTACCATGTTAGCCATCACCTAATCGATTAAGATCATCCGAAAGTGCATTTGAACTTATTTTCCAACGACCAATGAGTTGGGTATTATGTATTACTCAACAAACTAATCCATTCTCTTGGGTTAATTTAGTTTAGGATAGTAAAAGCCTTAATCAAAAATGGTTTCTTTATTGGTACAATGTAAGATCGTTACAGGTTAATATTATTACTGTAGAAAATGTAAAAGAAATATAACTCAAATAATACCAGGTGACATAATATTAACAATAAAATATGTCAGGACATTAAAACCACCAAACAAAGAACAGTATTATTTGTTGGAGCAAGTTGCACTGTTGTTACTATTACACGTATATCCAGACGTAGGACATTTATACTTTTCATTCGCACAACTCTTCTTGCAGTGACATCGCACATATCCTCGGGTTAAACCCGATACTACAAATTTTCTTGCAGCGCTTCGTAATGTTATTTCGGTGTCCGTCTTGACATTTTCCAACTTTAAAATTGTTGCTTACATATTTCAAATTCGTGGCGGGAATAGAGCTGTTTAAGGACACCGTGAACAGTTTCAATTAGGTAAAATTCATCTTCTACACTCATTATGACGCCCAATATATTTCTATGATCTGACCGACTTCGATCCACATCTGGAATGGGTACTCCTCAATTTCTTGCGAGAAGTTTGTAGCATTTTGTGTGCTTGCCTTTTTAGACTTTCCTGGCATGAATCCCTTATCGCTTCAATATTGTTTTTATTCTGACAATGGTCACATACGTTTTCTTCAGAACATAATAAGCATTTTTGTGGTAATGATTCATTGAGAGCATTTTCTGTTGTTTCAGTAGAGAACAATGCCATTGTTTGTTCTTTAAATAAAACTGAGGTTTTATTGTTAACTTCGACCGAAACTGGGGTCTCAGTATTAACTTCGAGTAAAGTTGGGGTTTCAGTATTATCTGCGAATACAACTGGGCTATGAGTATTATCGGGCAGCAGAACCAGCGTAGCATTTTCAATTGAATCTAAAAGAAATTAGGTTGTATTGTGGAATAATGTGGAAATACTTTATAGATACGTAACAGACAATTGTTGGGCGGTCATTTCCTCTTCAGTGACGGTAGATTTTTCATTAGGTACGAAATTATTCGAAGGATGTGAATCTTCTTCCACTTTATCCTCGGTGTCATCACTAGAAGATAATAATGTTACCAGTTCTTCTTCTGTACGTATGGATTTAATATTTGTGATAGAAACAGGAAGGCTATTTAAACCATCTCTACATCTTACACCATATAAAGCTTCATAAGCACTGCGTCCAATACCAGAATGAAAGCAGCTACAAAAAACAATGAACGTAAAACGCAACTTATACAAACACAGAGTTGTATTCACCTATACTTACGCAAACAAAACAGATACAAAATTATGCCGCTGCACCGTTTTCACAACCGGCAAATGAATTAGAAAAACACAGTTTCTTTTCTTAAATTTCAAAATACTAGCCTACTCACCGATTTTTTGAAATTAAACAATTTTTAAACCTTCGCTCCATTTTGTCGAGTTATTATCTTTCATCCACGACGCTAACTTGTTCTCTATATCTTGGTTCGCTCTCCACTGAACCTTGTGATTTTGAATGTCTCGGTTTACCATGCACAATATGGCAGTCGGGCCACATTCCGACTAATTTATCAATCATCTAAAAAAATCAAAATGTATTGATTTTGTTTTATTTCATCCATATAAGCAACATTAAGGGAATTTGAAATAAAGGACTTGGCACTCCAAAATACATGTAAAATTCAAAATCTCAACTTTGGGCCCATTTTTCCGGTACACCCAGTAGAGCTAGGACTTTAGCGCAAAGGAAAAAATCTTTTGATGTCAGCTACAGCCTATCAAAAATACAGGGGGCCAAAATGCCCATAAAAAGTGCCGTTTCCTTTCTAGCATGCCTTTTACCCTAATACCCACCTGGTTTGCAAATACTCGGCCATTGTCGCTCTGCAACACGCAAGGGCTTTCTAAGTCTGCAAATACTTCCAATAGGTGCTCAGCTACTTTAGCTTCCTTTGTTTTTAGCGCTCTCAACCTGACGTATTTGGTTATGTGGTCTTGGTAGACAAAAATAAATTTGTAGTCACCATCTGGTCTAGTTTGTAAGTTGATGAGATCGATTTGGCATCGAGAGTTTAAATAATTTGAAACAATTGGCTTAACAACAATTCCCTTTTTAGTTTTGTTCCGTTTAAGCTGACAATTTTCACAAGTTTCAATGAACAATTTTACCATTTCCTGTGTTAAGTTGTGATACTTTTCGTATAATAATTTTGTTGTTGCTTGACGCCCTCTATGCCCAGCTCCCTGATGGGCAGCTTTAATCGCATCATAACATTCACTCAAACGTAAGATAATCTTTCCAGATCTTCTTCTCATTACATGAGATGATTCAATTATTTGGAAATCATAAGTATTTATCACATGATAATCACTCTTGTTACTACTGTCAGGTCCAGTTTCGCGTATTCTCTTGATACGTTGCAAAAGTTCACTTTAATCGCTATCAGTCATTAATTTTGAATGTTGCGACTTTTGATTGTAAACGTCTAATAATAGGTTTCCAAATTGTTGCTGTTGATTCATTTTCAATAACCCGATACCTATTCGCAAACAAATTTCACGATACACAACTGTACACCGTCACAACACACAACACTTGACGAAACATAACCCCACTAAATTACCCAAAGAGAATTGGTTGGTTTACATAATAACCAATTCGCGTTGGTTGGTTTACATACTAACCAACTCGTTGGTTATTATGTATTACTACCAATATCAGGTTCACACTTTATCCAACTAATATGGATAGTTCACAAACTAGCCAAAAATGCTAGCTAATTTGTGTAAGTAGCTTGTGGTTTGAGTTTTAGCGATACATTTTGTATAGTTTATAAACTAGCTGGATAGTATACAAACCAGCCATTACTCGTAGCTATTTTAGTGAAAATATGATTTTTCATCAAAATAACCAGGCAGTATTTTTTATGTGTTCGCACATAACTTTAGTTTCAATCTTATCACGTGTACGGTATTTTTTTCTTTTTTCTCATCTAACTCAAATTATAGGATTATTCTTATAAGGTAATTTCTAATGAGAGTTTTCAGATTTCTCAGCTCTATATACTTTGACATTAAAGTGTTTTTTTCATTGATTTCGACAATTTTCAGGGTAAGAAGCCATCGCCCGGATTTCTTGAATTATTGTGTTAATTCCGAAGTTTTCTGGCGTTTTAAGAAATACCAACTTTTTTCATTCATTTTTCTTTGCCCTTCGTGACACATTCACTTCAAAGTAAATTCAAATTGGCTTATCCGTATTTTGAAAGCATTATCTTTAGAAATAGCGAATTAATTTGAGTACTTTTTAATTAAAGTAATTATCCGTCACAGTGGAAGATCCATCTTCATTTCTTAATTACCTGGTGTCCCAGAAGTAGTGTGCCGCGAGATGAGACAAGACGAGAGAGTTAAAATGGGTCTGAAAGTTCTGGGACACCCGGTATTTAGCTAAGAAGCTTCCTTCCAGCAATAGCTAGTATGTATGTATTACTAGGGAGGAAAGTGCCACTTTTCCTCCCGCAGGATGTAGTTTACTGCATTTACTGCAGTAAACATCCAAGGGAGGAAAAGGCACTTTACTCCCATGTGATACATAGGATTTTTCCTCCTACCCACCTTTTTTTGAAAATTTATTTACGACACAAATAGGTAACGAATATAATTAAGAACAGAAGAATTATTTATTAAACAAATTTATCAATATATGTTATACAATTAAGTACAAAGTATTGTTTAACTATATTTTAGAATTATTTATGTTAATATTAAATGTGCAGTTTTGAGCAGCACTTATATGAACACCATTGGAAGAAGATAGGGTTTGAACAGGAGCTTTAGTATTTGAAATATTTTCGCTTAGCACATTGTAATGGTGGTAACTTCTAGAAGTGCTTGGCTGATTTTGATCAAGTTCAGGTTCTACATTATTTCCCATAATTTGATCAGAAATTTTTCTTTTTTTGTGTAAGATTGTTCTACATAACCTTCCGCGATATTGGTTGATTTCCAACCGCCATGCTGTTTTAGAGCTAAAATATCCCCACCAGCTTTTACTAACAGAGTTGCTGAAGTTCTTCTGAAACTGTGCCCTGTGTAATGTTTGGCATTTGGAAGATTGAGATATTCTGCAATTTTTTGTGGTATTTTGGATATACTATTTTTGCCAACCTCTTGATTTATACATTTGCCTGCTTTGAAGCATACCAACAATCGTTTATGCTCAGTTTTAGGACGTAGACAGATATACTTTTTAACGATTTGAACAAAATTTGGGCCGTTACCTGTTGTAGTATTGATAACGAAAGTTCGTTGTTTATACGTTTTTGAAGTGTGGATATTTATGACCATTTTAATAAGCTCATCACATCGACATGCTCCAGAAATTCTAATAACAAGGACTACATATGAATATTTTATATCAAAAATTCAATTATTTGCATGGGATTTCATTTCTTACCTTTTAAGAGAAAATGTAGTTAACCGAATCAAAAAGAGTTGGTGAAATACAAATATGATTAATACTGTATTTTTTAGTAGACTTTTAGTAAAATAAATGTCTCATCTTATCTGCAGTTTTGACTGTTGACTCTATTTTATACCATTTTATATCCTAATACTAAAAACTCTCTTGAGAGAAGCCGCTATTTTATTTTTAGCTTCGCAAAGCACATTTTACAGTAATACACTTAGGTTGGTATATAAATGTTTGTTTAATCAAGCTTTACCGTGCTACTAATTAAATAAAGCTCAACTTGGAAATCCAATATCCTGAAACACCTATGCTAACTTTCTAGAATTTTATTAATTTTCAGACAAAGTGAAGCAATTTATTTTTTTTTTGTTAAGCAGCAGTAAAATAATTATTCACGAGTAAATCCAATTTCAAAATTATTTACATTTTAAGTGTGTGCAATTTTCAACAATAAACTATAACAATCAATTAATATCATAGTTAATCAATTATAATAAAAAATAGTGGGTTTACCCAGATTAAAATTAGTTCTAGTTTAATTTGAATAGGTAGAAGGATATTTCTTCATACAATAAATGATTGCACTGGTTTTTATTGCTGGAAAACTACGTGTGAATTTCATTATAAGAAAACCAACCATTGTTCATGATAAACATGAAGAAATTCGTCATGGAGTTAAGCAACAAAAAGGAATGGGAGCCAAATAACATTACCAGACTTGGAAAGAATGCCATTCAATGGTACACAGACAGCTCAGAAGCAATAGAAGGAACAGGGATAGGAGTGTTCGGGCCGGGATCCAAACACTCTGAAAGGAAAAACCTCAAGTATCTTTCAAGTGAAAATTCACGCCATTAGAAAGTGCGCCTAGCTCAATATTGATAAAGAATACATAATGATTGTCATAATGTCGGATAGTTAAGCAGCGATTAAAGCACTGAGCTCTTGTGTAATCAGTTCCAAAATGGTGTGGTAATGCCTAGGGAAACACAATGAACTAGGCGAGAGCAATATAGTCACCAATCCTAACGGGACATTGTCGCCTGGCACCTTAAAAAGCTCAAAATAGTGGAGGAAGAAGAATGTAGATTTTGTGGCATGGAAGAAGAAACCTCCATCCACATATTTTTGAATTGCACAGCAATTCAGAATCCTAGGGCAAAGCACCAGGGAGATTACTAAAGATATCCTAAAACTCCTCCAGGGAATGAGACTAAACTAAAGAGGATACTAGTACCTGGGACAAATCAAATCTTTCAAAATCAACTAGATTATGAGTAAGTTTGAAAGTCTTATATAGCAGATCTCTCCCCTGCGTTTGTCTTCCGCATCAATCAAACAAACCTCCAACATATTCACGTTCCTGTAATAGAGCTAGACTATAGACTATATAAAACGTCAACAGTAGAAGCGTTGTATATTCTTTTTTCAATTTCTTGGGAAATTAAACCACAATATTTTTAAATTCTTTTCAACGTTTTTTTTTTATTTTTTTTTCTTGACAACGGTAGCTGGAACGCTACCGAAACGTTTAAATAAAGAATTTAAAAATATTGTGGCTTAATTTCCCAAGAAATTAAAAAAAGAATGAATAATATACCACAAGGAACATACAAAAGAAGCGTTGTAATCCCAATATTATCAATTAAAGTTGATTAGATATCCCTTATTCTCATTATCACCTACTTTAATTCGTATTTCTGCTCCTGTAATGTCATGATCCATAAGTTTTGGGATCTCTCACCTTAATCAATGATCATTCCTCATTGATACTAAATTTCCGTATGCTGGAAACCACTCATTATATAAATAACTATTATTCCAGTGTATCTACTATATGAAAGATTTATGCTAGATTTATAACCCTTTATACGTAATTCAAATTGCTCAATATTTTCAGTTATGTGTGTTTCATTTACAATTACCGCTGGGTCAAAATCAATTATTAGTTTCAGTTGAATAAGATGTGTGGTTAACCTCTGAATATTAAGACATAGTATATAACCGTTATTAGTAGAATGTGATTGCTATTGATAAATTATTCAATCACTATTCCCAGAGATCTGCGTTGAGTAGCTTCGACATTTCGTATCAAAGATATTATGATTACAACTAATGTTTCTTGTATCTAAAACATCTACAGCAAATCTATAATTCATATTTATCAGGAAATACAATCTTCTTTTTTATGATTTTTATTGCAGTTTGAGTATACTAACTGTTCCTTACATTGTTCCGCGCGGTGGCCGTATTTCCAGCAATGAAAATACGTCAAAACGAATTCATAATACATATTCCAGCCTACATAATATACCCTTTCACAATTGTTGCGTAAGTAACAATATTGTAGACCAGAACATTCAATAATTATATTATATTTACCGTTCTTATGCGAATTACATTCACGAATAAATTTTACATCTTCCTTTTTATTATCTGGAAGATTTTGACCAATGAATTGCGAAATGAAATGATCAGCTTAATAAGAGGTTAAATTTTATACATATTTCCAATAACTTGAGTAAATAACGGTTTGTTAGGCATACTAGATTCAATTAATTTAACTAGCTTACTGGTATTTTCCATTGTTTCCTTAGTTTTGTCATCTTCATTGTTTCACAGAGTTTTCTTCAGGTTTTCATCTACAATATCTATACAGTCCTCACAGAACCATTTAATAAGGGCATTATCTTTCACAGATGCTCTTTAACTTTCACACATTTGATGTGAAAAGATTTATCACATAAAATACACTCGATCTTTTTCGAACAAACAATAAAGTTATCAGAGCACCGGTAGCACACATGTGCACTCGGCGACATACTTCTGCTCCATTTGAACTACCATCACTTGCAATTAATAAATAAAAACTGTTTCTATTATAAATTCACGGAAAGGCGTCTTTTTTGATCCTCACAACCCATTATTGTTTTTTAGAAAAACTTGGTTGACTAGCGATTAATTCACCAGTTGGGAATTCTGGAACCGTTGGCAATACTTGACACTGAACACCAACACTAACACTTTACACTATCTTAAGTCCATTTTCCATGTTGCGACAAATCGCAGCGACTTGTTGCTAGGGCAAATCGAGAAGAAGTACAATCAGCAATCCGATAGTTTGTTGCCGCAACTCATCCAGGCATAGGCGAAACGTTACGTGTTACCAACTTAGTTGTCCGTTGTCCTCCTGGGTTGATGACTGTAGACTGTTGCCTGAATCCTAATCCGGTTTTTGAGAAGGTTTTTGGCAGTATTGATAATGTTTACATTTTGAGTTCTGTGATTTAGCCACATATGAGATATCAAATACGCGAACTCTTTGCTATTTTTGTTGATTTTAAGAGAGCATTCGACTCTACTGACCATACGTTATTATGGACCAAATTATGGATGATACTAGATATCCTGTTATTTGTTTCAAACAACAAATTCGTACATCAAGTAATTAATTTAAAAAAAATGTGGAACAGCTTGAGCCAACATACATTAATTAGAAATAGAGAAAAGTTACTAGAGTCGTATTATAGACAGGTGAACGATTCTAGTTTCCTATTTATATAGTTTGTTTACTGTTTCCAAGAATCCTAGTTTGTACTTAATCGTAAAATTGCCAATTCAGCTCATCCGCACTTCCTCAGTTACGAACGGCAAATTCATTAAAAATTAAGTTCACCTTAAATGGAGCTACGTCATATAGATCCCGATATTAAATGCTCCGCATGTAATCAGAATGAAAAGGAGACATTGCAGCATCTTTCCTTTTGATTGTCCAATTTATAGGTCATCATAAAACAAAATATTTCTTGTTCACAGAGTTTGGAAGCAAAACTACAAAATATCACAATAGTTAACGCAGGCAACTTTGTGAATATGTGTGGAATATTATAAGGTTACGCTCATTTATTGTCAATGAGTAATTATCTCGTTGTATGTCTTAGGGCGATATATATTTGTTATATCAATAAATGTTATAGATTATTATTGTTACATAGTTTCTCAGTGTATAGCATATTGTTTAATTTGTACACAGACAACCTTGCTGTATACTTATGTTTCTGAAGCAATATATTATTTATTATCATCACTACCTTAAGTTAACACTTGCTCAGCCCTTGCTGGTAATGTCCACCTATCCTGAGCGTGTGTAAACGCAAATGGGATCAGGCTCAGCAGTCATATATTTAGGAATTTACGGACAACGTGACAAGTACTCAAAATTGCAACCTTCTGCAGATCGATGTATGTGTTTTTGTGAAGACCCAGCTTGGTGAGGCTGTCTTGTAGAGTTTTGGGAATTAGTACCGTAGATGAAACGACGACCGGCACCAAGGTTAATGGAGGGTTGCATGGTAACTTATGGTTGCGAGGGGGGTTGCATCGTTATCAAGAATGCCCAATCGCTCACAGTTAATGGAGTTTGTGTTTTTTATTTTTTAATTATATCAATAAATTGAGCGTATAATTAATATAGTATAACTATTGTAGTTTGTAAAAAGTACTAGGTCTATTTTGTTTTCAAAGTGAAGGTAATAGTTTGTAGCGTGGCTACATGTGAAAATAATTTGAAAAAATCATGGGAAACAGGGGGAAAATCTATTATTTTTCACATTCTTTAAAGACCCCCAGAGTTTGCATGGAGCGAGAAAGAAAATTCCTACATAATGATACCAAACATTTTAAGCCAGAAGATTCTAAAAAAGAAATACAAGCAAGGCTGATGAACTTGACTGCCAAGAAGCTAGTGAACATATTTTTCAAATATGTAGCAGACTTAGTTTTCAATGTTTTTCCTTCACTGTTTTTGCCTTCGTCGGAAGATGCCAAACCACGTATAAGAGCATAAAAGAAATAAAAACTGTGGTTAATGAATTATTAAACGTTAGTATGACAGAGCCTCTCTTATAATATATGGAATAGACCAATATATAATATTCCATCCACTAGCAAAGAAACAAACCAGAAATGAGACGACTGTAAAATCTGTGAAATCATACATAATAAAAAGATAAAAACAATGGTGAGATTGTAAATCTTTGTGTTAATTTTTTCATTCAAATGCTTAATAAATGTTCAATCACAGTTTAAATTCTCATAAATATGTTTGGATGACGTCACAACCCGCCAAAAATGCAACCTATACATTCTATCAACTTTGAACCGGTACCACCTCCACTTTCTCTGCATGCCACATCATTCCTACCTCAATTGCAAGATTGGTGTATTTTGCAATTTTCTCGTTGTATTTGTCTAAAATATTGTTGTCGTGAGTACACCAATATCCACCAGAAGAACAGAGTTTTTTTATCCACAACAAGATCAGGCCGGTTATTCGTCACCCATCTATCGGTGATAATTGACATATCTTAGTATAGACCAAAATTAGTATTCTCTAAAACTGAATGTGGAGTGGATGGTACTTGTAATAAGGCGTATAGGTGTTGAAGGAAATTGAAGCAAGAGAATAATATCTTTGATGAGTCGCTGAATATGATACTAACCTTCAGTTTTCAGCGGAATCTTCAGTGCTAACGAAGGACCACCGATATTGCAGTATCGGACCTCGTTATCAGTGACAATAAAATTGCCAGAGGAATAACCAAATACAAAGTTTAATATAGGAGGAGTAAAACAAGCAGTAAAATAAGTATGATTTAGAATGTAGGTAACAATGAAAATAATTTTTAATGTTCATAAGAAAAACATGAAAAATAAGAAAAAACAATTTACATTATTTATGTAGAAATACCCGGCGATAGTTCCGGTACAGACAAGTAAGATACAAGTTTAAATGCTTTTCAGTATTTAGGCAGAAATAGTAAATACCCGGCAATTGTTCCGGTGCAGACAAGTAAAATAAAGGTTGAAATTATTTATACCGTAGAATTAAAGAAGTCACTGGTCACTAGCGTCTGGCAACCATGCAGGGATACCGGTAGGCGGTAACCGGCATATCCCAATTACAAAGAAAATGCTACTTACAGTTTATGTAGATTATAACAAAAGCACAAGACCTAATATATGATTAGGGTGACACTGATTAGGCTCCATTTTGTAAGGGCATGAACTACACTTATAAACAATACATCTTTTAAATTAAAGTTAGAAAAGAGAGCATACGCTCGTGGTTATGAGCTTACAACTGGAGTTCTGATTATAACTGACTTCGTGACTTCTATGATGAGGGAACGCATCGAGAGCATTCGGTCGAACTCGCAATATGAGTCCTACGACAAGGGAAATCATATTGGCCAGGGCCGTAGCTAGACCCACTATTGTACGAATTTATTAGGAAATTCGTACAGGTGTTAACTAATCCAAATTTGTTGACCTACTTCTGATAGATGATGTTGCAAAGTTAGTGGTGCCTGCGTATGTAATCAATTTAGCTATGACTGAACATTCGGACGTAATTGTTGTATCTTCTTCACTTGTCCAACACGATGCTTCTCTTGTAAGAAATTTTTTGTAATTGTTGGTATTAATTACTTGGTCTTGAATTGCCATCATAAATGCTTGTGTTTCTAGAAACAACGTCTGCCAAGAAGCTAGTGAACATATTTTTCAAATATGTAGCAGACTTAGTTTTCAAAGTTTTTCCTTCACTGTTTTTGCCTTCGTCGGAAGATGCCAAACCACGTATAAGAGCATAAAAGAAATAAAAACTGTGGTTAATGAATTATTAAACGTTAGTATGACAGAGCCTCTCTTATAATATATGGAATAGACCAATATATAATATTCCATCCACTAGCAAAGAAACCAACCAGAGATGAGACGACTGTGAAATGTTACATCATACATAATAAAAAGATAAAAACAATGTTATAAAATCTGTCGTGTCCCAAGAGCTTCATTGAAATAATTTAACTTGTAAGTTCATTAACAAGTTTTGCACCTGTTACACATAAGTTGACATAGTTTTGTTGTTTATATTTGCAGTAAAACTCATATATATTTTAATTGAATGAATGGTGAGATTGTAAATCTTTGTGTTAATTTTTTCATTCAAATGCT
>CAJUYG010000620.1:141749-158199 GCA_910591675.1 Galerucella calmariensis
CGTAGAATTAAAGAAGTCACTGGTCACTAGCGTCTGGCAACCATGTAAGGATACCGGTAGGCGGTAACCGGCATATCCCAATTACAAAGAAAATGCTACTTACATTTCATGTAGATTATAACAAAAGCACAAGACACAAGAGCTAATATATGATTAGGGTGACACTGATTAGGCTCCATTTTGTAAGGGCATGAACTACACTTATAAACAATACATAATTTAAATTAAAGTTAGAAAAGAGAGCATACGCTCGTAGTTATGAGTTTACAATCTGGAGTTCTGAATATAACTGACCACAAAGAGTCTAACCTCTAGAAGTGAAAGATTATTGGATGACCTTGAATACAAAAATGAGGTTTCAAACCCATCCACCTGAAGCGCTAGTTGCAATTGAGTTGTCGAAGCAGGCCTGGCAGCTAAGGCCTTTAGCTCGAAAAGGAGAAAATATTTTGGAAATTCATCAAAGCTGTCATATAGTTGTTGTCACCATTGTCTTTTATAGATTGTTTCCTTTTGCCATTTGCTGCTGTTATTTGTGTTTTAATTAGGTACTGTAAGTCTTATCAAGTGTGATAATTCATAATATTTATAATGGTTGGTGTGAAGTGTTGCGTTCCTGGGTGTACAGACATTACATCAAAACGACATAGGTTTCCCAAACATGAACCTTTGTTGTTGAATGAATGGGTTGCCTTTATTCGCAATCCAAAACTGAAGAAATTAAGCGCTGAACAGATTTATAAATCCTACAAAGTTTGCAACAGATATTTTAAACCACAATACATTGTTATTGGGACAAAAAGGGGCCTCACTCGCAAAGCTGTTCCTACAATCCTTTCAGGTTTGATCAAAATGTGATGGGAAATACGTA
The DNA here is from genome assembly GCA_910591675.1 of Galerucella calmariensis. Lineage (NCBI taxonomy): Eukaryota > Metazoa > Arthropoda > Insecta > Coleoptera > Chrysomelidae > Galerucella > Galerucella calmariensis. The sequence goes on from CAJUYG010000620.1 coordinate 142,621, forward strand.
ATATTATCACTCTTAGGCATTACTTAGCGCGTGGTAAAATGTAAATTGCATTTAGGAATTCCTCAATTCGTTTTAGGTATTACCTGACTAGGAAATGGTTAGTGAAATCGGGCATTAGTCATTCAAAAAACAAACTTCCACTGAAAAAAAGCGCTATGAAATAGTTCTGGACCCATCCACTGCGATCGCTGAAATTCTTCTTCCCTTAGTCTGTTTTTCGGCCTCAGCTGCCTTTCCTATTTCGACAACTCAATTGCAACTAGCGCTTCAGGAGGATGGGTTTGACACCTCATTTTTTCATTCTAGGTAATCCTATTGGACTTTCACTTCTATAGGTTAGACTGTTTTGTGTAACTGACTTCGTGACTTCTATGATTTTTGAGGGAACGCATCGAGACCATTCGGTCGAACTCGCAATATGATTCTCACGAAGAGGGAAATCATATTGGACAGGGCCGTAGCTAGGCCCACTATTGTACGAATTTATTAGGAAATTCCTAAAGGTGTTAACTAATCCAAATTTGTTGGCCTTCTTCTGATAGATGATGTTGCAAAGTTAGTGGTGCCTGCGTATGTAATCAATTTAGCTATAACTGAACATTCGGACGTAATTGTTGTATCTTCTTCACTAGTCCGACACGATGCTTCTCTTGTAAGAAATTTTTTGTAATTGTTGGTATTAATTACTTGGTCTTGAATTGCCATCATAAATGATTGTGTTTCTAGAAACAACGTTCCATCAGAGGCCAATTATTTGATGCTTCCTTGTCGATATAACGATTTTAAGTTTCTTATCAGGTTTTACAAGATGTAAGAGGGAATAAATTTTATCTGTTTTCTCGACCAGCTTATGCAATTCGGAATTTAATGGTCTAGATGTTCTACCAAAATAAAATTTGTCGCAATCCTCGGATATCTAATATGCGGTTTTTTGAAGATTGTATTTTGGTTTAGTTTTCGTTAGTATTGTTAGATTTGAAGTTAGTTCGAATATTATACTCTCAGCAATATTTCACTTTTCTGTCATAAAAAATTCAGTCCAAGATCTATACACAATTATTGTCGAATTGTATGGACCTTGTCTGATAATTGCAATAATAACTTCGATACTGGGAGCTTAGGATAGAAGTAGGTCTAGTTTCAGATACGTACGGGACAAGCAGACGTATTGGTCAATTATTAGGCAAAACTAGGAAAGTCCTAGCATATATTTAATGTTTTTGTTTGACATTGGCAGATCCAACAGACCAGCTAATGTAGAAACAGCAAAAGCACAACATATTCACATACCAGACCTCAATGTACTGGTTCCAGGTGCAATAACTAACAGCATTTCATTAGGTATTTAAACACGTTCTCCTCGATAGGCGATGTGGACCCATGAAATGACCATCGAAAATATCTGATCCCACTTTATTTAGTATTTGCTTGTGATGATGTATCAGACAAAACAGTCATTATCGATTACTGTGCTTGAGAAGAATATAATTTATGATTTGTTCTAACAAACGTCATGTCGATGAAAGTAGTGACTTTTGTTGCTTGAGCTGAAGTCAAAATTTTCAATTTATTTCTATTCAGTCGAGTTTAAAATGTAAGTGTGCATGCCAATTTGCTCAAAAGTACACGTCAAATTGCCCGTGAAAATAATGTTAGTCATACAACTGTTTTAAGATGACTTCATAAAGAAAAACTTCATCCCTACAAATTAACTTTTGTGCAGAAGTTAACAGAAGACGATCCAGATCGTAGAATGGATTTCTGCGAAAGATTGATGACTAAGCTGAACAGAAATGAGATAGCTCTTGGTACCATTCTTTTTTCTGACGAATCAACATTCACATTGAATGGTGAGGTGAACCGACAGAACTGTAAATATTGGTCAGCACAGAATCCTAATTGGATGCGTGAGACACATACTCAGTACCCTCAAAAGGTGAACGTTTGGGCCGGTAACATAGGCGACCATATTATTGGTCCTATATTTATAGATGGAAATTTGACAGCTGAAAAATATTTAAATATGCTTAGAAATGAAGTTATTTCTGCGTTGGCAAACTTATATCCCAACGCAATAGATCCTAGCTTACCGAATGAAAATGTTTGGTTCCAGCAAGACGAGGCAACACCCCATTATGCTTTAATGGTAATAACTTATTTAGATGAAATCTTCCCCAATAAATGGATTGGACGAAGAGGTACTATTGAGTGGCCAGCTAGATCGCCAGACCTTACGCCGTTAGATTTTTTTTCTGTGGGGTTATCTCAAGAACAAAGTATATGCAACACAACCAACTAACATTGTAGACCTCAAAGACAGGATAACTACAGAAATAAGGAATATTTCACCTCAAACTTTAAACAATGTTAAGTTAATTCATAATTGACCATACATTATTTAGTTTGTTGGAATCGATTAATTAAGAGGATTTCAAAAATATGCAAATATACAGGGTGTTTCATTAAAAAAAACACCGACTATGGCATACTTGCGAGAATCACCTTGTACATTTACATTTATGTTTACATAACGCACAACTCAATTCAAAAGTTGACGTATCTCGACATTTTTTATAATTTTCTAAAATAATGACCTAAAGAATTTCATTCCATAAGTGGTTTCCACACTGTATATAAGAAAGTTCAGGCAGAATGAATGTTTTGGTTTTATCGCATAAAATAGATGCAAGCTCATTATTCTATGAATATATTGAATTTTCCCTATAAATATTTCAGAAACTATCTAAATATTTAGATCAACATAATACTCAAGACGTAACAATGCGATATAATGAGTTGTCTTTGTGTAACATCCATTTCAATTTATTTGATTTATAAATACATTTGTTTACATTCTAATAATGATTTCGATATGTGTAATATGCTGATTATGTTATATACATACAGTTAAATCTAATGACACGACAGAAATAATCTTAATGGAAATCTGGATTCAACACAAATTGTTTTTCACTACAGGATTGAAAAAATACAACAAGTACATGTGGAGCATAAAGGACATTTCTATTGTGAGCATTACCAAAATAATGATTATTTATTTATATTAATGTGATACTGCAAATTGTTTACGGTATGTGTACGGTATTTTTTTAAATATTTGGCAACTACCGGGTGGCGCATTAGAAACAGTCCACCTCAAAGATTGTTGGCGGGGGAGGTTTTTGCGGCAAACCTCGAGATACGTCGATTCTCTTTTCAACTTTTGATAATTAGCTTAGGGTTGTACGGTCATCCCCCTAAAAGGGGTGACTACCCCTTCGAGAATCTTTAATGGCATGGGGGGTCGGGTGGCACATAATTTGAAAGGTATTTCAATTTTCTTTAATAACATGCTAACATTTTTAGGTTAAGTGTTGAAATTAATGACAAAAACCAGATTGAACTCTCCATTGAAGAAATCGGAATAAAAGGCTGAATTAAAAATTAGGTAATATCATTCCAATGAAATGTTATTATTTTATATATAAAAAAAGACAAATGAAGAAAGGAGTAAAAAATATAAATTCATGGAAATATCAATACCACAAATAAAATTAAACCTCTTATACCTTTTCAATTATAAATCTATCCAAATTTTTTACTGAAATGGCAAAAAAGATGTTTGTCAGCTATTGACCGGTTGAGATAATAGTTTTTAGTAGAATTTTACGGGTACCTAGTTTTATTTTAGTGAAATTCCTTATTCTCTTGTTCCAAGTAAATGAACCTAATTATCATGGCTTACACCACTACAGAGAAAGCTGAAATTGTTGCACACTATAGCACACAACGAGTCTGCATAGGCAGCTGCAAGAGTTTTCAATGAACGTCATCCCGGTAAGAATGTAAGACATCTCTACGTGATAAATTTAATATCTAAGTTCATGCAGGCCGGAAACGTTTCTAACAGAAAGACAACATCCTGTTTCTAACAAGGCTACACAGGCTGCACTTTTGGGACATGTTGTATTAGATCCCACTTCAAGCACGAAACAAATAGCAGCAGATACAGAAATTCCACGTAGAAGCATTCAGAGGATCTTGAAACAGCATAAATTCCATCCCTATAAGATTTATCTAGTGCATGAGCTCAACGAAGACGATCCATATCGCCATATCCAATTTTATGAGGAGATGACTAGAAGACAGGTGTACAGCCCCCACTTTTTATATTCGATATGCTTTTCTGACGAATGCACGTTTCTTTCTTAACGGTAACGTGAACAAACATAATTGCAGATACTGGAGTGATGCAAATCCTACAATTATGAGAGAACAACATACACAGGCTTCACAAAAATTCAATGTGTGGGCTGGGGTTTCTGGAAATAATATTGACCTCTTCTACCCTCAAATTGTGGAGATAATGGAAAATGATGATCAGATCCCAGGAAATGATTTTTTTTAACAGGATGGCGCTCCACCACACTATGCAGTTCCTGTACGTGACTGTTTAGATCAACATTTTCCCGCACATTGGATTGGTAAAAGAGGTTCCATTGATTGGCCCTCAAGATCACCTGATCTATCACCGTTGGACATTTTTTATGGGGTTATTTAAAAAGTGTTGCTTACAAAACGCAACCGAACTCTTTAGAAGATCTTCGCCACCAGATAACTGTGGCATGTGGTGAAATAACTCCTGTTATGCAACAAAATGTTCGAAACAGTGTTGAACAAAGATTGTGTTACCTACTGTTTTGAAGTAAACGGATCGCAATTTAAACACTTACTTTGATTAAAACTTTTCTGACTACTTTTTTTTCTCTCACTTACACTTTCAGCTGATTTCTTTCATTTCTTTCTTTCTTTCAAAAATGTTAGCATGTCTTTGAACACAATCGAAATACCTTCCAAATTACGTGCCACTCGACTCCCCTGCTATTAAAGAGGTATGAAAGGGTATAAAGGGGTATGACCGTACAACTATAAGTTAACTATTAAAATTTGTCTCTTTTGAAAACAAAATCGACGCATCTCGAGATTTGCGCAGTGACTGTTGAAAAATGGGAAAATCAAGAAAATTTCAATTTTATGTCAAATTATAACAGAGCTGCTGATTCATTTGAATAATTAGAATCTGTTGTTGACAAAATTACAATTTGATTTCAAATTGTTAATGCTTTAAATGATTTTGGTTACGTTATTGTAACTACTATTTGGTTTTTCCCAATATAAACAATTCTCACCAGTTTCTAATTGTATGACATATGTTCCAATAAAATGTTGAGATACCATAAATCTTTAACTTCGTGGAATGTGGGAAACATTTTGTAATTCTAGCAGAAAATTCTTTGCCACTTTCGTACTTTCGATAAACTATAACTTTCCATCTGAAGCAACAAAGTAGCACTTTTCGCTCTCAATACACAAAAGCTATTGAATATCGAAGTATTCAATCGTGCCAGTAGTTTCGTGATAATCGTCCAAAGTTAGTTTTTCCATAGAAGATCGATGGTGTACCATATCTGATTGACAACGCAAGCTACATCGACCTATTTGGTCGTCTAATTGATGGTTGATGAGCCATATTTTATGGTTCATTCACGATAACAAGACGATGACGTCGCAAAAAAACTATAGTTTCTTATTCATTTCTTTAAGAAAACTAGAATTGACAATCTGACAGTCTTTTTTTTTACCTAGTAATGCATAAATCAGAGGTATTTATTCACAAATAAATTTTTATATTATAGTCTCAGATTCACTTATAATAAGTAGTATTTATCTAAAAAGTCTGGATAGATACAAGAAACAGTAAATAGTCATTCTTTGTAAAAATACCAATTTCCATCAATCTGACCCAATTTTACAAACTTTCAATCTTCTGCATTTGAATATTATACAACATTAATATTAATAATAATAAATACGAATAGTATAACTTACATCTCTTAAACTAATCTCACATTACAGCCTTGTTGCAGCAACTTTATTGTAGGCAATATAAATTGCATGCAAAATTAAAAGCCAGTATTCTTACATTTGAACCTATTTGTTGTTAATTTTCAATATTTTTTTGACAATTGACATTTGATATTATAATAGGCTCGTTAACTAAAAATTTTAAATCATTTTTAACTGTCGTAAAACAAAGTACTAAGGATAAAAATATGATTCTGAAAATTTCATGTCAATAGAATATGTCGTTTTTCTAATACAACCAATTAAACAAGCATACCGTAGCGGGGCGAAGACTATGACTGTGACGTCACCGTATATGAAAGCAAACATTATGCTTCTGACTGTAACGTGCCTCGCATAGAATTTATTTATTTCGAATTACTTACAAAATTTTGTGTGAATAAAATAAAGTGTGTGGACCTAATTTTAAAAAAAGCAGACTAATTAAATCTTCCAAAAGTGGAATTGCTAATGATTAGGAAGTTTTTTGAGCAAAAACACGAGTTTATTAACTTATAATTTTATACTATGTGACACATCGTTTTTGACTGTTTTCCGGCCAGAATGATTAAAAATGTCAATATTGTCATAAATACATGCTCTCTCAAATGATATACAAGGCGATTCCAGATGTTTTATTTTATTCCTGGTCTGGTGGACAAAGTTGCGGAGATAACGCTATAGGTTACTCAGTGAAAAATTTCAATTCTTTTTAACTGCAGACTGCCCAATTATAGGAGCTTCTCCAGATGCTATTTATGATGAATGTGTAATGGAAATTAAATCACCAGTGTTGAAAAGAACAAGAAAAACTTATTTTCATTAAGCAGGTAATATTAGTTCCAAAAAAGCGATATTTGTTAGAGCTGATCCGGACTTTAAATCAAATAAAATAATTTATTTTAGAACACATAATATACGCCAGTTTTGTTGATGATGTACTGAAAAAGATTACCTGTTTTTTGGAAAAAAGCAGTATTCAATAAAATTAAATTTGTAAAGAACTGACCCACTATTTAATTTAAAAATTTTGAACATCAATAACACCACAAGCTATAAGAACAATATCATCTACGTATTTAAAAAAGTTAGATTAATACAATGGTGTGTTTTTCAATAACCCTCTCAAAGTGGATTCACAACGTATTTTATAAGGTAATTTATATCGATTCTGATTGAAGAAAAATGAAATCTTAAAAATACACAAAAAAAAGTATGTTGACTTATCAGTGAATGCTTTGAGTCTTTTTATGCTTTTCTGTCATTGCTTCCATTTTTTTGCATCCTTATTAATAGAAATGAATGTTTTGTTAGATGTTTTAATTGTAGTACTTTTACATTCTGGAACCGCACAATATTTATAGCTTTTTTTAGTCTGGTCCATTGTGTCGAATAGTTTAAATTATTTCTAAACGTTCTTATTTCACAAACACAACACTGTTACTAGCTAAGTAGTCATCCAACCGAAAACCGATCGGCGCGGTATCCACTCTCTGGGAGAGATTTCATATGCGATGATGTCACGCCTGAAATTCGGAGAGGAGCGCTGTTTGATGATTATAATTTTTTTAGGCGACTTAGGAGTCTCGCTGACGTCTAATTTTTTACACAGAGCCTCAAAATGATATGCTCTTCCTAATGGTAAAATAAATAAAAATATGTAAATGAGCCCATTATCATATTTCAAGATTGGAATTTAAAAACAATTTAAACTAACAAAAAAAAGGAAATTCACTTCAAAAATGAATACCCAAAAAAATAAGAGTTTTATTTCTGCCAATCGTTACTACTGCATACAGAACGACCAACATATTAATAATGTTGTCAACATCTAAAATCACTGAGAAAATATGAAGTTGCGCATGAATAACCTTGAAAATTAGAAACATTTCTATATTTTTCAAGCCCGGAAATTCCAGTGAAAATGGCGGAGAAACCAGCAATTTCTTCAAAAAGGCTTTAATGTAAGACTGGTATTACGGCACTACTGGAAAAGCTGGTTCCCACTTTGGCATTACCCATTGTACAAAATAACTTAACATTGATGTTAGAAAGATAAATATGGTGTGTGCCCTCCTGCTATTCTAGAGTTCCTTGTCTAGGCCAGTCCTTATTACTACACTTCGAATAGCAAACCTTATGTCCTTCGTAACCCTCCCAGTTGTGGTTCTCCCTCCCCCATCATTGAAAACCTTAGCCTAATCTGACCTTTGCAGTAACACAGTATGTGTACTGAGGTTTCCTCATCATCTTGGCAAAACCTGCATATGGTTGTGTCTGCCAATCCAATGTTATTCATGTGTTTGTTGAGTGTACAACGCCCTGTCAGTAGCCTAACCAGGATTCTCATTATATTTTCGTATTCTGGCTCAGTAACTCCATGAGCAGAGAGGGAAAATCAACCGAAACAGCATTACATCAACTCATAAAAAGGGCTGAATACGTGCTGGAAAACAAAGAGGTATTGCTCGCAGCCTTTCTTGATATAGAAGGAGCTTTTGACAACACCTCCTATGAATCTATAGCTAAGGCGACAAGGAATTCTGGGATCGATGCCACGAGCTGCAGGTGGATAGACTGCATGCTCAGAAGCAGGCTCATAGAATCAACTCTGATGGGGGAGACAATGGCCGTACGTGCAACCAGGGGTTGTCCGCAGGGGGGAGTACTATCCCCACTGCTGTGGAACCTGGTCATGGACGGGCTCATCAGAACCCCACACAGAGACGGATTTAACACCATAGGATATGCAGATGACCTGGTAATTCTATCCCAAGGTAAATTCAACAGTACAACCAAAGACAGACTCTAGATGGCTTTAAATGGGCTGTAAAAGAAGGGCTACGTATTAGTCCTTCGAAAACACAGATAATTGCGTTCACCAGAAGAAGGAAAAGGGAAGGACTTGGCCCTCTGACGCTTCAAGGTGAACGATTGTCGGATGAAGTAAAATATATTGGGATTATCCTAGACCCAGGCTTAACTTGGAACCACCACCTCCAGCACGTGATCAAGAAAGCAGAGGTGGCCTTCATGGTTTCCAGACGCACTTACGGCACTAAATGGGGACTTAGACCCAGTATGGTACACTGGCTGTACAAAATGGTTGTCATTCCCAGGATCACATAAGCATCTCTGGTATGGTGGTCAAAGATCAGACAATCCTCTGCTACGCTAAAACTAAGCAAGGTCCAAAGACTTGCATGCATTGGCATTACAGGGGCAATGAGGACTACTCCTACAGCGGCACTGGAGACAATGCTAGACCTTCCTCCGCTACATTGTGTCATAATGTGCGAAGCAAGGGCAGCACTAACCCGACTGGAAAAAGCATCAGACAATGACGTGGCACATGGGAGAGGACACACAGAGATAAGGCATGTGGATGATGACATTTTCAAAATGCCAACAGACCACATGACCACCAAATATATATTTCGCAAGAACTTCGAGATTGTCATCAAAGATCGAAGGGAGCTTGAGGAAGAGAACGCACCACCACTTAGTAAAGCGAATGAACTGATCTGGTATACAGACGGATCAAAAAATGAACTCGGCACCGGAGCGGGCATATACAGCAAGACGAGCAAATATGAAGGGATCGTCTCGCTTGGCAAATACACTTCTGTATTTCAAGCAGAGGTCTATGCAATACTTGCATGTGCAAGGGCTAATAATATGAGAGCCTACAACAACAGGCAGATCAGGATCTACAGTGACAGTCAAGCCGCCTTTAAAGCACTTCAGAGCTATAGGGTGACATCTCGGCTAGTATGGGAATGCGGCGAAGAACTTAGAAGACTGGCGACTCGAAACAGTGTAACACTGGAGTGGGTCCCAGGTCATAAAGGAATCGCAGGCAATGAAAAAGCTGACGAACTCGCAAGAGTAGGATCGTCATCTGATGATGAACGGACCCAAACCTGCTGTGGGCATCCCCAGATGCTTAACGAGGTCATGGTTAAAAGGGTGGTTGGAAGAACAACACAATAAACACTGGAAGAATACGACCAGGCACATACATGGGAAGAAATTCATAAGAGAACCATCAGAAAAAGTGGCGAAAGAGCTGCTCTCAATGAGCACCATAACGGGGCTACTTACGGGACATTTTCCCACAAAGGAGCACCTAAACAAAATAGAGCTGTACAACGGAGACCTTACATGCAGAAGATGCAAAAAGGATACCGAAACAGCTCTGCATATACTATGCAACTGTGAGTCGCTGGACCACAGAAGGCAGAAACTGTATGGTAGACCCCAAATGACTCCAGAAGACTTCTACAACCAACCAGCAAAGAACCTGTATGAGCTAATACAGGGAACGGAATGACTGAATAGGTTGTAGTCAGAACACTAGGAGTATCCACAATAAGCCCAGGAGGCTGAGGTGGTACCTGCGAAGGGACGGCTCCTTAGAAAAAAAAACTCCATGAGCTTTGGTGACGGTTCATTGATAAACTCTTTGGCCTGTCTCATCCCTGGCGCTTTGTTTTACCATTTTCGAGACTGCTTTTTTGTCCAAGTACTGCTATTTGTTTTTCTTTAAGATGTTACTGGCTATGTCTTGACATTAACTGCTTAACTGCTTGGGCATTTTAATGCATTTAACTACACACTGCAGATTTGTCTGAATGATTGTTTTTTTAATCCTCCAGAACAATTAATTCGAAAGTTAAAAAAAATCGAATGTGAATAAATGTCAAACCAAACTTAAGAATTTTACCAACTTATCTGACAACGTCTTGAAGATTTGCCAGCCTGTAGACTGTAAATTGCCCTATCCATTAGGTATAAATTGTATTTATAATTTATATTTATTCTGATGAGCAAAGAAGTAACTAAGAATCTTCTTTTTATCGTGAATAAACCATATAAACTATCTTTTGAAATTTTTGACAATCTGGAAATGATAGGCTATGACTATGTGTTTTTGAAAATAGGTCCTATACGTTTTTTGGTAGTTTATGGTCGTGATCTATAGCTTTAAATTGATTAAATTATCTAATAACGAGCTAGGAAAATGCAAAAAGCAAGCTACACTGTAAAGTTTCATTTCACAGTTATGTCTTCCATGATATCGAGGAGATAATAGACCATTATTTATCTATACACGCTAATTTAAGCAAACAAAAACGTGAGCCTCTCTCTTCAAGACACAACACGTAATTTTTAATTAGCGATTCCAATCTCATGGTAACTTTTGTTATTTCTTTGTGAATGAGGCTGCGAAAAGTCACACACGAATAACACACTTTCACGACAATGAATGATAATGTGAGTATGCTCCAATAATCATATGTAATTATACAATGTTTTATCCCAAATTACCTCTATATATAAATTTCACAGCGTGTAGGAAAAGCCCAACATTCCTGGACGACTGTTAGCAACACAGATCCAGGAATGTGTTTTTTCCTACGAGGTAAGCAAACTCGTTTTCCGCAAATCGCTCAAAATTCGACAGATATTGATTAATTTTATCCACAAATAAATTAAAGTGTTTTATTCCATCGTTATTATGAATCTTCATTAAGTAAAAGCCTCATCTATTCAACAAATAAATTACTTGGATTAGGTACTATGGAAACGTATACATACAAAAAATTTGTTTTAGTTGTAATACATAGGTACCTTTTCTGGATTACTAACTTTATTAGTCGTTTTGCATTCTAAGATATGCTTAAATTTTTCAATTTGTTGAATCAATTTCATTTCATCTTCTCGAAATTTGAAAAGCGAACTTTCTTATTATTTTTTGAAATTTCCATTTTTTCCAAATAAATCGCTTTTGCAAATAATACAAATGCCACAACTTTTAACAAAACAACCTCATTTATTTAGACAGAAACGGAAAAACTAGCCAAATATGACAGATCTTTCTATTTCATGTCAAAATCCATGAATTCCAGGTTGACCAACACTTTAAAAATTACTTAAAAGATACTTTATGGAAAGGACACTTTAATATTCATTATGGCACCGAACGACGGCAACGACTACTTTTAAGGGGACTTTAGTGTAAAGTCTCCTTTCGGTAAAGTGGTTATTCTTTATGAAATCGGCCGTTAGTACCTATTAGTAACGAATTCTTTATATCCGGATTTATTTCGTATCCGTAAATAAAGTGTATGAGACGCTCATAGTCACCAGGTAATACACTACGAGCTTAATGAAATTAAACATAAGATGTAGAGAATGTTTGTCAGACTATAATGTTTCGGTAATAATAAATTGAGGATAGTCTGCATATATTACTAAATACACAGCTTGTTCAATTGAAACCCATCTTTGGTCAGGTTAGCCTTGGAAACAATTGTAATCATTCAACTGACGTTTTCCAACATTAGTAGTGTATGCAAACGTCACACTGATCTGTTTATTTCGTTTATATTTGACAGCGATTTTAAGTATTGTGACTTTGAAATGGCGTTTGTTGTTAACAATCCGTCCAAATGTGATAATGCTCGGCCTCATGCTGCCAACGTAGTGAAAGAAAATCTGCAACGAAAGAAATGGAGGATATTAGAGCATCCACCCTATAGTCCCGATTTATCCCCTTGTGATTTTCACATCTTTGGGCCACTAAAAAAGGCGTTAAAAGGTAACCGTTTTCAGTCGGACGCAGAAGTACAAAACGCTGTGAAAGCTCCAGCAGCAGCCACAAGAATTCTATAAGCAGGGTATACATCGGTTGGTGAAACAGTGGGATATGTGCCTCAATTGTAGTGGTAGTTATTTGTAACTGTACTTGTCAATACATTTTTCCTGGACCAAAGATGGGTTTCAATTGAACAAGCCTAGTACTTAAGTTGAATTTTACGTTTTAAAGGGTGTTGGTGATTTGATTTCTGCCAGGTATTAGATTGGGTATCAATTTCAGATGCCTGCCAATAATATGTAGTTTGGTTCGTAGCCTCAAAAAGGTCATTGGTAATTTGGTTCCCGGACATTGCTGTATTAGAAGCACTACCTAGGATATACTTTGAGTCAAATTATAGTCCATTGTTTATTTCATCTTAGTTTATTGAAAAGTAATTATCTATCATGTGCTTGTTCTACGAATTAAACTTTTATTTAGAGCTGTAAATCTTCTGTGACTTTCAATTGTGTTTTAAATTGTGCTTGCTCTTCCAGTTTTATTAACAGTTGTTTTGAATTCTCTCCATACATTCTGAAATAATTTTATGCGGAAGAAAACTGTTATTAATTATTAATAACTATAAATATTGTTTTGAGAAGGTCCTGAAAAGTGTTGAGAAGCAGGGGTTTTGTGCAAACAGGAAATGTAAATCATTTTTGTTCTTACTTTAACGAGTGCGATGAAAGTTTAACAGTTACAATGCATAATATACAAGATCATTTTCATGATGAAGTTGTGCAGAACTTAAATCGTTAATTATTCCTGCAAACGAAAAGCTGTAAAGGACCTGTCCGAAAAGTCTGCGAAGAATATTGCATGAGAATATCCCGATCTTTATGTTTCCTTCTGTGTTGTAGAAAATATTTTTTGTAGGACCTTTATCTTGTTAGTAATTTGTCCCTAAATAAACAATTATTAGAACTAAAGGGGGTTTCATTGCTTTCCATGAACTAAATTACTTATAGAGGCCAGGTAAACTGCGGAAATGTCGGGAAATATAGGTTTAACTAAAATATTGAGAGCCAAATTATACATTTTTCTGACCGTTTCCAACATGGGAACCAAATTACATGTCTTATATAAAGTGTGTAGACGGTATATATAGAAAACTGGCAAATAGTCACGGATGACTAGTTAAAAAAACCATTATTTATTCATTCACTAGGAAAGCTGCTAAAAACACAAACTATTATTACTTACTAAAGTGAACTCTTTCATACATCACCAAGCTTTCGGAAAACTTTGCTTCCCTTTCAAGGGTTATAGAGATTCTACGTAGACTAGTGGCGCCTATTCTGGTAATTTTGTAAGTTCATACTTGAGATTGAGTTGTTTACAAACATAGTAACATATGAATTCACTAGCACGTGTTTGATTGTTCATTATTGGAACTTTAGTTCTTTACGTCAGGTTATGTTTGAGTGACCGGGGGCCGCGACGCAAAAGATCTGACCGTTACATTACGTTACGTTTCGTTATGTTACGTTGCTTCGTTATGTGCTTTGCTTGCGTGCGTGTGCTCTCTCCTGAGTCTCTCTCTCGTTTACGAAGCAGCGATTCATATGCTTCGGCCGGGAATCGAACCCGGGCCGCCCGCGTGGAAGGCGAGCATTCTACAACTGAACCACCGATGCTATATTAAAATTCTATGCAATGATCTGATCTACTTGAATTTGTTCGGATAAATTTTTACTATTATTGCCATAATTTTTTTTGTGCGATTGATCTTTTTTGTTTATTTACAACATCGGTTGTCAGGACGGTAGGTTGTGTTTACTGGTTTCTAAGTTTAACACGTCGGTAAGTGATTTACTTACCGTTCAGACGTCGAAAAGTAATAAATAGCATAAAAACAATTTCACCAAAATGCGAAATATATTTTAAACTGATCGAGAAGTATAAATGTCACTTTTGACATTTCGTTCATTCCGAAGAAATTTAAATTATTTTATTTCAATACGATCGCGCAAAAAATGGTATAAGCATCTCGAACGTTAAGGGTAATTACAACGTTTGCATGTAGATTCCTCTCGTGAAATTGGACAAAATGATATGAGGATTAAGGGGTCTAGCACATTTACTTTTCGAAATACAGGGTGTTGAAATTTTGAAAACTTGAATGTTTTAATTCGATAACTTTAAAATGGATGGATGAATTGATTTGACATTTGGCAGGTTGTTTTTAAATGTAAAAGGGCATATTTTGATAGAAATAGTAGTTTGTGCAACTAGTGTGGATATGATGGCCATATCGCACGAGGACGAAGTTTGAGCACGACGCCGTAGGCGGAGTGCTCAATCGTTCAAGTGCGATATGGACAATCCACACGAGTCGAACAGCATATTTTTTCTACGACCCACTTAAGAAAAAGTCTAGAAAATAAAAATTTTTATAAACTGTAATATAACTTCAAATTGAAAATTTAACAATTCAATTTTATGTTTCCACTAATTTTTTTGTGGTAAACGTACAGTTCTTGAATGTCCAATTTGTATAATGCTACGGTTTCCCTTGTTGCCAGTCGGACTCCCTCATGAAGGGTACCGTACCATTATCTATAATCATGAATATTCTGCTAAATATTTCAAACGTCTACCTGTTGTCGTTATTAATATCAAGCAGAATAATTATTCAAAAATAATATTCACAATAAAAAAAATTATTCACGGGGAATCGAACCCGGGTCTACAGCGTGAAAGTCTGATTTACTTACTACTAGACCACCGAGTTATATGAAAATTGTTTATCTATAACGTCAGATGTATTACATAATTTTTGCTTAAAAGGAACTAAAGTTCCTACCGTGTGTCCCGCGACACGTTCTACCTTTTTTCTTTCAATTTGTGTCAATTTAATTTATAAATACTGAAGTAAGTGAATTGAAACAAGAAATATTAGTATTATAACCAAAATAAAGTAATAATGAGTATGAATAATGCAAACAAAGATTTTTCTGTCATGTCACAATAGTAAAACGGTTAAAGATATTTAATTTTATCACATTTATTGGAATTTTGACAGAAATGGATAC
>CAJUYG010000621.1:0-11323 GCA_910591675.1 Galerucella calmariensis
GGTGTTGGTAACGCCACCGACCCATAAATTTGATTGCCCTACTAAAAAGGGATTGAAAGAAAACATTTTGAAAGTGGTTATCGTTTATTAAGATGATGATTATCTATATAACAACTATACACTTCACTCTTTATATACCGTTCACAATATATTACATCTCATTAAGTACAGAACAATACCATAAAGTTTTGGCCTTACGGTTAAAACCAAAAAAAAAATTACAACCAGTAAATGTCGGGACAAACATAACCGCACTGTACCCGAATAGTTTTCAGATCGTCCATTTACGGTTCTTACCGTCAGTATTCTGATAGGGCTAATTTTATCGTAGAACTTGTTTTATTAGCCTTTTAACTATACTTGGTTTTGGCGGTAAATGCTGCTTGTCGAGACCGCACCGTTAAGGTACGATTTTCAACTATCCGGCATTGCAACCCGCATATTTTTCTTTCTCTACTTTGAAGAAACTCCCAATCAAGCATTTCCCAAAGAACAAGAAAAGTACTCAAACAATCTATTGATTGTTAATCATACTGATAATCCGTCAATTGTGACATTTCAGCGACTTTCCGCTTGGTTAATAGTATATTATTAAACGAGCAATTTATGATAGCCATAATTCACGATGGGTGACGTTCACCCAAGTGAATTATGGCCATAAATTGCGAGTATAATACTATACTTTGTCCACGACACTTTATTTATTAATAAATAAAAGTCAGTAGCGATTTGGCATATTACTAACCTCAAAATGTTGTGGCAGCTACTTCAAATAATTTGACATATATAGAGATGGGCGATACTGTAGAAAGTATCAATACAACGTACCGTTATAAATATATTGTTTTGAAACACTTGAAATTAGAAAATATCGTTATGAAAAGTATGAATACTAAAAATTACAATATTTTATAGATACGTTATATGTCAGAAACAAAGTTCCTGAACAAAATACACAGATTTAATAGTTTATTCCATATTGTTCCCCCATCTCTAGTCGTGAATTATGAACCATAATTCACGACAGTTGATATATAGGTACCATATACCTTTAGTTAGGAGGTAAAATATTGACTTATTATTAGGTGGCCGTGGACAAAAAACATTAAACTGGTACACAACTCTTTGTGAAGTCGGATAGTTTAAATATTCTACCTGATAGTGAAGTCTGAAATGTTGTTATGCTCCTCCGAGTATTCGGATACGGTGCGGTTATGTGTGACCCTACATTAATACTAAAATAATATCACTCAGAGAAATATTTATTTATAAAAACATAATAAATATTTGAATACTGCTCAAAACAATACAAAACTTAATAATTGTTTCATGCACCATTAAAAAAGTCTTTGAATAACTGTCTCATGAGTACCTGCTCAAAATTCCTCAAGATATAATCGGAATTATTGAAAATTAAAAAAAGAACAACAGAGACAGCTTCAATTCTGTCAGTTATTAAAAAGTGATTGAAATCACATAACAAAGTGGTTGATTGCATAAAACAATATTTTCAACATGCCTAAAAATATTGCACTGTAATTTTGATATTATGTGTATAGTCAAAAGCGTTCTTATCGTGCGGGTTGAAAGGTTACTAACCATATGTATCAAATCAGAAGACACAGAGGTTACCAAAATGTGAGATTACAAATATACCCGGAGAAAATAATGATGGTTGATGTTCCTGCACACTGGTTGACGAATTTCCACTTTTTCATTCATTCTCGAAATAATCTATCAGATTAAGTACCTTTTTTTTTGCATGAGGATGAAAAATACCGGAAAATTCCTTCTTATTATTCATATTGTCACTTTGAATTGTCAAAGTGACATAACTGACATTTAAATGAAAACTTTGTTGGTGAAAAACTTTTTAGAATCGCCGAAAACTAAAATTACATAATTAATATCCTTTTTCCCCTGTCAAAATTGCATAAGTCTGTCTCATTCATCTTACGGATTTTATTTGGGAGTTATGATTAAACGCAATAAAAGAAAACAAAAACGGTGAGTATGTCTTTGTTGAATCGTATGACCCGCATGATAAGACTGCATTTGACTTATATATATATATGCACACAAATGATACAACTACGAAATATTTTCTACAATTTCGAATTAAAAATTGTAATTTAACAAATTTTCAAAGAACTACTATTGAGAAATATTTTTTTAACCCCTAAATTTTTGTGTTTAGAACAGAAAAAATTCAAAAATGTTTATGTCAGTTACCTACTTAAGTTCTCTCTCAAGTCATTGTAGTTCCCCTTCTCTACCCTAGAAGTGGTTTTGAAATTTTTATGATATCTCTTTTCGTTCACGAGGTACAGCTTGTAAGTTTCTCAAAATTGACACCCTGTATACTCAACTAGTACCATTGTGGTATCTTCAATTACACGCCCCCCCTTTCCGTGACTATTTAAACATTATCCAGAAGCTACGCCAGTGATAGAAGCTAAACACAAAAAATTGAGGTTAAAATAAATTTTTACTATTCGTAAACTAAGACTTTCAGTACCCGTTAAAAATATCCGTGTCATGTTGAATTATTTACCTACGAAGGTATAAAGAATCAAAGTATAAGGCACAACTTGATGATGAAATGCTTCAACAGAAATTTAAAGGGAGATATTATTAAACCCCCCTAAAGTATGGATCCCAACCATTGTTTAGCTCTAAAGGCGCGTTTTCACTAGTCGATTTTAGTTGAACGATTTTTATTGATCAACTAAAATCGAATCAATTTTTGAAAGCAAAATGGAGACTAACGTGCGAGTGTTGGGTTCATTTGCGGATTTATTAGTACAGAACAGAGAAATATGTTATCAGAATGTAGGAAGAAGCGAGCAAAGCGTGTTATATGGGTTCAAAAATGGATTTTGAGAAGGAAAAAATTTGAATAACTTCTTTCTAAAGTAAAAAAGGTACAATTTTGCGTGAAGCTGTAACTAATACTAGTCCAAACATTAACACAGAAGCTGACATCAATCAATGAACAAACGGACAATTGAATACCACCTTCAAAATTGCTATTTACCAACACAAATTTATAAACATTTTATTTGTCAATTCCAATTTTGACATTAGTTTGGTAAAATCAAAATTGAAACATGTTTTTGTGAAAGTATTCCGTATTTTTTGTTCTGATGAAGTTGACGAAGTAAAGTGTGTACTTCAAAATACGAGGTAAAAAAAACTGAGCAAGATGAATCGCGCATCAAAATCGTACGGAGACTCATACTTGAACGATAAAAGAAGAAATGGATTCAACTTTTATTGAAACGATTTTTATCGTTCAACAAAAAATGGAAAGGTAGGTTCACACAGGGATTGTCATTCGATTTTAGTTGATCAATAAAAATCTTTCAACTAAAATCGACTAGTAAGAACGCGCCTTTAATCTACTACTACAGTGTTATCGGGGAAACTTTAACAAGGTCTATTTAGAATACAAGGCAAATAATACAAAAAAAGAATATCAGAAAGTTTTTGAAACTGCTACATCGCTAGTAGATATTTCCCGATCGGTGAATCAAAATTGGATCCTATTTTTTGACACACCTGCTTTTTTAAAATTAATTCCATAAAAGTTAAATATGAACTAAAATTAAGTACAAATAACAAAAAAAATAGGCTTTTCGGACATTTGTCCACTATAAACAATATTTTAATCTTTTTGTAAAAGAAATTTACACACCTTTTAATGGAATAAATATTAGGGGAACTACCGAGTATTTCCACCTTACGATCTGTCTCGAAACCGCACCTTAAAGGGATTATTTCAAACAAGGTGGAATATGGTTTGATTATTTTAAGTAACTCAGTACCGGCAATTATCTATTATGGTATTTTTACTAATAAATAAATGCGATAGTTCCCCAATAGAGGAGTTCAGTCTAAGGACAGTGTGGCAAACAAATACATAGTGTTTTTTTCTGACAAGAATGACAGTTAAGGTCTACTATTCAAAACATAAGATTTTTGTTTGTTTTTTATCATTGCGAACATCTATATTGCTTTATTGAAATAATGAATACACCCCCGAAGCTTTTTGACTTTTTAGCTGAATACTCAACATATCGGTGGACAATAATTCCAGGAACTCTTGGAGTGCGTTCATAAACTTACTCGCGAGTTGAGAGTTAACTCTATTTCGTTCATTTACCTACTCTAGATGACGGGCTAGTCATCTAGAGTTAACTCTTTTGCGTTCAAAAACTTAATAAATACCACTCCCGAGTTAACTCTCCCGACTCTGCTATCCGAGGAGAGTTGGTTTTAACTCTGACAAATAACAAGTAGTAAATACCTATTTTGTTGTAAAATATTGTTGTTTGTTTTGTGTTTTGGGTAAATAATCCATGGTCCATTTTTTAATTATTACTTCTCTTGTTTACAGTAAAGAAATATTAAAATTAAATTTATAAAATAATGAATACCAACTAACATCAAACAACTCCAACATGTAATTCCATGCATGCATAGCAAAATATTATTCAGATAAAACAGAAACAAGCAAAATAATTTTCTTTGTTTATAACCACAAACAACAAACTAAAAAAAGTTTGGTTATGCCATCCATGGCCATGGCACACACAGCGACATTGATCGACACTTGACATTGGAGTAAGATTTTAAACGCGTTTACTCCCATAGTTCGAGTTCATCTACATGGCCCACGTGATTAAACTCTGACATAACCCTAGAAGGAACTCTGGAGTAAGTTTATGAACACACTCTTGACATGTCACCACTACATTTCTGTCATCTGTCACTAGTTATGTCAGATGTCAGTTATATTTATTTTTGTTGATCATGGAGACTAGATATAAGGAGCACAAACTTGTATAGGAAAAATGTCGAAAAAGTGTCCGCGGAAAGCATTGAATAGTAGATGGCGCGAGAGTAGCAAATTGGTCTGAGGACAGAGTGAAGTATGCCGACCAAGTTAACCTAGCAAAGTCTCATAAAAGTTGATTCTAAATTAACAATTGTAGAAACGAGTGTTGTGAAAAGTTGTCAAGGTAGACTAAAATGATAAAAAAATATCACCGAATAGGTAACAACAGAAAAAACCAATGATTGATGGGTACATATTTGTGCATAATGTGTAGAAATATGAGGAATATTTTTTATTCATTACTATTTTGCAACACAATTATATAAATATATTGAAGAAACTTACCTTCAACCAAACATAGTACCAGCTACGCGAGATACTTATTTTTTCCTTGGTATTTGCTGAAACCAAGCGTAAAATGTAACCTAGTTAAAATAAACAAACCATCTCCATTTACATAACCTTAAATAATTTACCATGACATTCCAACTAAACGTCTCAGACCAATTTGCTACACGAGCGCCATCACAATTTAACGCATTTCGAGGACACTTTTTTTATACAGAGTTTGTGCTCCTTATGTCTAGTCTCCATGTTGTTGATATTCGTTAAATTGTGTACACGGTGGGCCGAAATAAAGAAGTACATCTTTTAATTGAAATTTTTTTTTTTCGTTTTTTGGGCGATTTATTTTCTTTTGCAGGGATAATGACCTAACATGTCCTCAACATGACTGTGAATTTGGAAGTAAAAATAATGTACAGGGTCGGATTTTTTTCCGAAATTACCGGATTCGCGAAATACCATTTTTTAAACAAATAACATTTCAACAAATAACACATTTATGAAAATAGTTTAGTAACTTTAAAACTTAGAGTAAAATAATAATAGTGTGGCCACCATTATTTTTTACCACTTCTTGAAGTCATCTGCGCAATAAATTTATAGCCCCATTTATTTGAGGGTATTTCAAATCAAATAAATTACAGTGTATTTGGGACATAGTAAGGTAAGTTTTCACGAAATTTCGTGAAAAAAATACTTCTTTTGGAAAAGATAAAAATAAAAAACAATAAACTTGGTTATTTAAATTTTTCACATACATTTTGAGGTTATCTTTAAAAATTGTGAATACAAAAGTTGTAGAGCTTCTTATTACTCACAACTTTGCCAGTAAATAGGCTATGGGCATTCGGCCTATTGGTGGAAGCGCTAACATGGGAATCTCCATAAGAAAATGGCGGGAAAAGCCATGGTCCAAATAAGCGAAATTAACACTAAAAGTGGTGGTGGGGGCAAATCGTGATGTCAAACGTCACGTTATCACGTCAAACGTCACGTTGTCATGTCAAACGTCACGTTCTCAAATGTCACGTCAAACGCTTTCATGGCAGGGTGTGTTGGATGCTTTGCTATAGACGCGTAGGTTCTGGGTTCGAAACTCACTGCAGTCGAAATTTTCAATTAATTTTAGTAAGAACGGTTACCTATGTTGGTGGTCGCGTGCCGGGACACTTGGAAACATGACGTTTGACATCACGATTTACCCCCACCACCACTTTTAGAGTCACTTTCGCTAATTTGGACCTTAGCTTTTCCCGCCATTTCCTTATGGAGATTCCCATGTTAGCGCCTCCACCAAAAGGCCGAATGCCCATAGCCTATTTACTTTAGCAACTTAAATTTTTTCCGTAGGACTTGTAGTTTTGCCGGAAATCGGGATAAACCATTTTTTACCCTTAAAAGCTCACCCCCTCCCTCTCCCCGAACTCGGATCGCCCGTTATTTATTTTTTTCTTCAATTATATCATGCTCCCCTCCTTTTTAATAGGTTTCATCCTATTATTTTTTTTTTAATTATCGACCCTGATCTATCGGGGGTGTATTCATTATTTTAATAGAGCAATGATAAAAAAAACCTGCAAAAATGTAATATTTCGAATGGTAGATTTTTTAACTGTCATTATTGTCAGAAAAAAACCACTTTTTATTGGCCACAATGACCTTAGACTGAACTCTTTCCTCGATTAGAATTTTTATCTGTACAAATATACACAACCTTACAGTACAAGCTGATTCGTCGGTCATTTCTTTTTACTCACTCCCGTTCGCTCTTTGAGAGCCAAAAAATCCAAATCCGGTAAAACCAAACCCGGAACTTGACCAGTCTTTTTTTGTATCACAAAATTCGATCCACTTGAAAACTGACCAACATTCGAATTCCAACTGTGATGTCCCATGGTAGTAGAGGAATTCTGTAAGTGTGGAGGTGGTAACGGACTTGATATAAAATCCCCCCACTCATCATCTTCCTGTCTGTTCACGACGAAATTCCCAGCTTGACTAGACTTTTGATTGGAAGAAAATTGCGGAGGATTTGAGGAAAAATTATGAGCGTTGAAACCGACATTATAAGCTTGAGAAGCAAATTGATTGCTAATGATAGACGGTTGTGACTGCGGTAGTTGTCTGGGAATTATTAAATTCGACTTATGATTAGACACTGTATTCATATTTGTAGATAATCTCGTTTGGACTAAACCTTGAGCGGTAATTACCGGAATCGGTTGTTTCGCTGGTTGTACGCTGCCTAAATTGAGGACGGAAAGTGTTAAATCGGGACTAGAAGTTTGATTTCTATCGGAAAGTTTCGCTTTATGAACCGGGGAAGATTTTGCGACCGAAACAAAATCTGACCATTCATCTTCTTCTGCTGTTTGAACTGGTTTTATTTCTATTTTTTTAGATTCTAGTTTCTTGTGTAATTTATGTACTGGAGAAGTGTCCCACATTGGGAATTCAGTTCTGAAAACAATAAAAAAATTAATAAAACCAACTTCGGCCGTTTTCATAACAAACTTTAAGACTACTTTCAAACTTTAAATAAA
The DNA here is from genome assembly GCA_910591675.1 of Galerucella calmariensis. Lineage (NCBI taxonomy): Eukaryota > Metazoa > Arthropoda > Insecta > Coleoptera > Chrysomelidae > Galerucella > Galerucella calmariensis. The sequence goes on from CAJUYG010000621.1 coordinate 7,729, forward strand.
AATCGATTTCATAACAGTCTTTTTCTACTCCTATACTATAAGTTGTTGATTAAATGCCAATTTTCAGTTTCATAATGATACTTATTATAACACTGGTTTTCATTATAAAACTGAAAAATTGACTAATAGAAATCTAGATTTTCAAATACCCAAGTAGGCAGACTCAATATTTTCTGTAGAATGTTTGACAGTTTGACAGTGTTTTATGACAGTTTAATCTTTTGCGTCACTTTCTAAAAGAAAAAGTAGCACCAGACCAAAAATACTTAATGACTAAGGTAAATACATTTTTAAACTTATTAATTTTTGTTTACAATAATTTATTACAAATTTTGTATAACACTAACATACCTATACACTTTATGCTATTAGTTCAACTATGTGGTCCCGTAGCGCAGTTAGGAAAGACGCCGCATAAGGTTGTTTTCGATGTGTACGTGCCGGGTTTTAATCCCGGGCGGTAAATTTTTTCTTTTTTTTTAAATCAAATTTCTTCGTAGAAAAAGAAGTGTATGAAACTCTCATGTAATGGTTATTAATACATGATCGTTGCATAATATACTATTTTCTACTCCTGTTTTATAATATACTTATTAAAAGACTAAAATCTGTATCATAATGATATTCATTATGATACTGATTTTTAAGCCAATAGGAATGCGACATTCGCACAATATTTAATATAGCCATGGATATCTGGTTGACATTTCTGAAATTAATTATATTAGGTCTGTTCCCTGCAATAGAAGTGTAGCACTGAGCTATACGATTTTATTTATTTTAATTATGTTTTAATAGATAGTCCCAAATTTAGCAATTTTACACGCATTTTTTCACAGATAGACCTGAATTTTTCAAAATTATATAGCTCAGTGCTACACTTTTATTGCAGGCGAACAGACCTATTAAGCGACACTTAATTTAACAACTGTCAAATAATTTTGATTGTCCTTTCATTGTTCTTGTTTTTCATAATAAATGATAAATAAATAATTCTTATTGATCGGAGTAGAAAAAATATGGTATGCAACTTTCATGTAATGGCCATTAATACACTCGCATATTATATACGAAACGAGCCGCAGGCCGCAGGCTCGTTTCCGTATCCTACAACATGCTCGTGTCTTAATGGCTATCATTACATGATCGTTGCATAATATACTATTATAACTTCAAGTTAAAGTGGACACAATCGCGACTTTAACCTCAAAATTTAAGACAGTATTCAGTTCGTTCTGTCAGTATTGTCGAAGATCACAGAATAAAAATATAAGATGTTTCACTCGTTCGAATTTATCGCGTAAAGCGCCGATGACGCTTTCCTATACTATTTCCATAGGCCAGACGATAGGGGTAAGAACTACAAGTAATTAGCAATACGGCTGATTTTTTTCCATAAGTACCTTAAAGTATGTAGATTAATATAAAAAAAAGTTTACCAGTCTATCGATTTCCCAAATTAGGAAAAAATTCAAATAGCTATTTGTGTATTAAGAGCGGAAAGTGATACTTTGCCGCTTGAGGCAGAGAGTTGAGAGCAATCTGCCGAAAGCGGCAACGCACTCTCTGCTCGAATTGCACACAAGAATTTTTCTACGATCACCTTATTTTTAAACAAATAGTTAAAAAAAACATGAAAAGTACACTTTATTAGAATGTGATGTTGAAAACATGTAACAATTATTGTTTTTCGTATTTACCTCTGGATTTAGTTGGCAGAAGATTAAGAGTAATATTTTTAGCAAAATCTGCTATATCTGGAGGTGTGCTTGAAAATTCACTGTCACTATCCATTTCTCAAATAGCTATTTATAAACAGACAACTTTTTTATAAACTAAAAATGAAATAATGACGTTTCATTAATTCCATAGTCTACTATTTTCACAAAATAGTAGGTAGGTACTTAAATATGCAATCACTGTTGCATCTAGGTGTATAATGCATTGCCTACCTTCTTACTGTTATATTTCTACTACGTAAACTTGTCCGTATAAATTAATACTATGAAAATAGGAATCTGCAAAAACGATCAAGAAAATTGTCAATCTTAACAACGTTATATTTGTAATAAGTTGTAAATATTAATTTTTATCTTGAACTAAGAAATAAATCCTTCACTGTAGTATTGAATCAAAATAATATCAATGTATGAGGTTTAAATTATTTTATAATTTCAATAAAATTGAACATATAAAATATACACCTCCATCTATTTGTTGGTAGCGTAACCTGCAGCGTTGTAAATCCAGTAACTTGTATAAATTTTAGATGTCAGGCAAAATTGTATAGGAATATTTATTAATTTCGTTCGAAATATCTTCAAATATTAATATTTCAACTAAAATATTCGGACTGCTCTACATTTTGTTTTAATATATCTATTATTTACTACCTTTCTTTAGTTTATTGTAAATGAAAACAGGCGAGCGGAAAAGTACGCTCTAGAGCGTAAGTAATGTCAATTATGACAGATCGCGGAAAACATCAACTTTGCGGTTAGATTTGAGTGTGCAAAAGTCTACTTTGGGTAGTGATCGTAGGAAAAAACTTTTTTGTTTTCGAAATTTTCCAATATTTCGCGCTGGGAGGAAGGTGGAGAAGAATAAAAAATACGTGTAGGGGAAGTGTTTCTTGTGTTTTTTTCGTCCGATCGATCAATGGTTTTTCCGTAAAAAAATTGGTAAACTGAGTATGTGTTCCGCATCCGCGCGACTCTGCTGCACGGCGGTAAAAAATATAAATATTCAATCAGAACTTAAAGTAATAAAGTCACTTTAGTCACTAAAGTGAACTTCAAGCATTTGTTATGAAAGCGGCCGTTAGTTATTAAATAAAATCTTACCTTGGCGTTGATGTGGTGGATTTCTTAAGTTGCGGTGAAGTTGCTTTTGTCGTATCAACGATTACTTCATTTTTAGGAACAATTGGTGTGGAGAATGCTTCTTCAAACTTCCTAATATCAACGTCTGTTATTCCCGGATCCGGCCAGTTAATCTGACTAGAAGGAGTGTTTGAATATACAAGAGTCGGCTTTAAAGGTTCTAAAACAGGCATCGTCATCGGAGTTTGGATCGGAGGTAGAGGAACTGAAGAATGGAATTCGGTAAAATCATCGTCATCTTTTTCTGTCGAGTTTTCATCACGCGGTTTGGTAAAACATTCTTCAATGTCTTTTGATATCGAGGGATCCCCAAAAGTAGATATTCCTTGGGCTGTTTCGATATTAGTTGATACAGATTCTGAATCTGTATAATAATTTTTTGGAATGTTTGAAGTAGTTAAAGAAGTTTCCATTAATGTATTACTGAAAGTGTACGTTAATGATTTTCTGCGAGTGTCTTCTTCCAGTACATTTTGAAATTTGGTAAACTCATTAACATTTTTTAAATAGTTTTCATCAGTTGGTATTTCCAATATGCTTTTATTCGGTTCCTTTTCTTCTTTTCCACTTTGAGTATCTTTATTACTGACAGGTGCACTCATTTGAAAATCATCAAATTCATCATCATCATCTTTATTACTATCAATATCTTTTACATCCACACTAGTTTCGGGAAATGCCGGTTCTTCATCAATACTTGATATTTTTCTGGG
>CAJUYG010000621.1:15849-69782 GCA_910591675.1 Galerucella calmariensis
AAAATATGAGAAAAACTGCTTGAAAGAGAGAGAAGAATAATTGTGGGCGTATCTAGTTCATCCGAGGTTCATCCATTTAGCTCTCGTCATTCTTCCAGCCTCGGATGAACTAGATACGCCCACAATTATTCTTCTCTCTCTTTCAAGCAGTTTTCTCATATTTTCCTTGTCGTACTTGTGTAAATTGAATGGACTCGATAGACTTTTCGCATACTGTATAATAATATGCTAGAAGGAATGGATTGTTTGTGTTTTTTTTACGACAGATTTTGGCAATTACGCTACAATTATTCGTAACAATTTTGATGCTTTTTGATACTTATTATTATTATTACTTAATATTAAGTTAGCAGAGCCACCCCCTATAAAAAAAACTAAGAGCGCGACAAATTTTTTACGTTCACGACAAATTCTCGACAATTATTGGAATAGATTTCATCGATTTATTTGCAAGTGGCTCTACTAACTTTATAGGGGTGATAGAATTTGATCTGGAATTATTTTGAAAAGGAAAATACTTACGATATTTCTAGAATCGATGTTCAGGCTTTTAAGAAGCAGCTTCTGACTTGTAGATTTTGACCAATGATAGCTCAAAGCTGGAGTGTCTGTGATATTCTGTATTTGGTTGAAGATAAAATCATCTTTAGCCAACTCAAAATGCTGAAAGTCGTCTAAAACCTCTTCAGCTGGGATAAAAATATCTTTTATAACTTCTTGAGCCTTTATAAAAGCTTCTTTTTGATTTAATAATGGATAATTAGTTTTTTGGGAAGATGTTCCTGCACTTTGTTGATTTTGAGAATCGAAAGTAGATGATGTAAAGTCACCGAAATCTCCAAATTCATCATCTGATGGTTCAAGATTGACTGAAAATGCTGCAAAATTCTCTAAATTGTCTTCGTCTTTATCAAATATATCTAATGTATGTGATTGGATTGACTGAGGTGGACATTCAGCAAAATCTCCAAATGTATTGTCCAAATTTTTTTCCTCACAAGAATTCCCTACATCTGTTGGAAAGAATGTGGAAAAATTAGCAAATTCTTCATTTTCTGTTGTTGTTTCTAAGGTGTTTGATATAGTTTTGGAACAATCTTCACTCTCTGACCCAGTATTATGAACTGGTAGTTCTTCATTTTTAGAGAAATTTTCAAAATCTGAACAATCAGACACATCTTGAACATTACTGTTTGGTGGCAAGTTTAAAGTTGTTTCACTATTTACTATAAAACTGCTAAAATCATTTTCAATATCTTGAAGCTCACTATTTTTGGAATCAATAGAATCATCACCTTCTTTGGTGTCACTTCTTGTTTCTGTTGTCAAACTATTAAAATTAGGTTCTAAGGATGTTGGATGGGAAATAAAGATTCCAAAATCAACATCTTCACTTTCATCATTCAAGTTACTGGGTGCATTTTTCAAAGCATTGTTTTCTAAAGAGGATTTCCGAGATAAATGTGCATCAACATTAGGAATATCTTCACTCTTTATTGGATCACTTTCTATATTATCGTTGACTAGATTTGGAGTTTCAATAGTAGTTTCATTTTTGGAATGTATAGTAACTGATTTATTTAAAATCTCATCAGAATTTTGCAAGTTCTCAGTTGATAAATCCTCTGTAATGCTCACATGATTCTCTAAAGTAGTATTTTGTATATCATCGATTTTAGACAATTTCAAATCAGTTGATATTGATAATTCTGAATCTAAATGGCTGAAATCTGAACTATTAAGTTTTAAAGTACTCTCAGTATGTCCATTTGATAAATTTAGTTCATTAATTTCATCATTCATTTTACTAATTTTATCACTATTATCACAAATTTCATTTTCTTGATTGAAATTTTTATTTTCAAGAATCAATTGACTTGGAATGTTTTCTTTGAAATGATCGTCTAAGTCTTTGTTAACAAAATTATTTTTAAAAAGAATATTATTACAATCTGCTTCTATATGTTTACTACTACTTGATCGCTCACTAATTGATGGATCAAAATTAAATTCCGACTTGTGTTTACTACTTGGTAATTCCTTAGGAATTTTCTTGGGGGACTGTTCTGGGGATGATGTTATAGAAAAACCTGAAATTTTAGAAATTGTATCTTGTATAGTGTGTTTTGAATATTTGTAGAGAGAAATATGAAGATTTAAAATACTAAACTCTATAAAATATACTTTTAGAAAAGTATTAACTATTATCTGGAGGACAATATGTATTGTTGATATTATGTATGTCACCAAAGCATAACTAATTAGTAGCAGAACTAATAAAATATTCATTTATTTCTTACTGTCACAGCCATATGAGAGATCATTTGACTCTCGAAAATCATCAAACTCGTCATCCTCTTCATCTTCCGATGGAGGAGGTGGTGGAGAATCGCTAACGAGTGGAGGAATTATATTTGCCATCTGAAAATATTTTCCACTTAACAGTTTTTATGCACTGAATACACAATAGAGATGTCGATTTACCTTTATGATTTATCACTTATAGTTTAGATATCTGTATATTATGAACTCCTTACTTATATAAATTCACATTCAATAAAAAATAAATGTTAACAATGTTTTCTTGATAAAATAATTTTCTAATTTTCTCTGCTAATGATAAAAACAGAGGTTACCATATTGATTATTGACATGTCATTTTTAAAGCCCACCTCAAATGAATTCTGTATTTTCATTCTAATTTTCCATTGGTGAAAAATCAGAAATTTGATTCAGTTTTGTGGCTCGACAGAAACCAATTTGACACTTTGACAGTGACACTTTAACTTTAATTTTTAGGTTAAATCAACATCTGCTGATTGAAAATTATTTTCAATTTTAATATTAATAACTAAATTAAGATTCATTGGAAATTAGCTATTGATATAATTTAAATAAAACTTTTACAATTAGAAGGTACGTTATAGATAGATATTCGAAAATTATGTTTTCATATGCTTAAGAAAGTAAAGAGCAAAGTACCTAGTTTGAAAACTTTGAAAAACCATTTTATAAATAAAAACGTGTGATATTTTAGATACTATTATATAAAATAATGTCTGGCGAAATAATAAATAATGTGGAAGAGCTCAACCTGAATCAAAATAAAGATAACGACATAGTAGATCCATGGACTGTAACAAGTAGTAATGAAACTGGCATAGATTATGACAAATTGATAAGTAAGTCATATAACTAGTTTAGGTAGTATGTGTATAGGGTGTTCACAATAAATTGATTAAAATCCTTATTCTAGAGAAATTTGGTAGCTCAAAAATTGACAAGGAACTCTTAGACCGATTTCAAAAAGTAACAGGCCAAAAAGTGCATCATTTTTTAAGACGAGGTATTTTTTTTTCTCATCGTGATATGCATACAATTTTAACAAACTATGAGACTGGCAAACCATTTTATCTTTACACTGGACGGGGACCTTCATCCACTTCCATTCATTTAGGGCATTTGATTCCTTTTCAAGTAAGTTGTTGATTCAGAATAATTAGAAGAGCTTTCATATTTTTTGTTTATCAGTTTTGTAAGTGGTTGCAAGATGTATTTAATGTTCCATTGGTGATACAATTGACTGATGATGAAAAGTCATTATGGAAAGATTTGTCTATAGAAGAAGCACATAAATTGGCTTATGAAAATGCCAAAGATATAATTGCCGTAGGATTTGATGTTGAGAAAACTTTTATTTTCTCTGATGTAGATTATATTGGGTAATTATTAATAAATTTATCACCTGTCAGGAAAACGATTTCTTAATTTGTTTTAGACAAAGATCCGAATTTTACCGAAATATGATCAAAATACAAAAATGTGTTACCTTTAATCAAGTCAAAGGCATCTTTGGTTTTGATGACAGCACTGTAATTGGTAAAATTGCCTTTCCAGCGGTTCAAGCTACACCAGCTTTATCTACGACATTCCCTGATATTTTCAAGGATAAAAAAATCTCATGTCTAATACCTTGTGCAATAGATCAAGATCCCTATTTCAGAATGACAAGAGATGTATGTCCTAGACTTGGCTTCCAAAAACCAGCTTTACTTCATTCAATTTTCTTCCCCGCTCTTCAAGGTGCACAAACAAAGATGTCTGCTTCTGAAGCCCATAGTACAATATACTGTAGTGATACACCGAAACAGGTGAAAAACAAAATAAACAAATACGCATTTTCTGGAGGACAAGCCACTATCGAAGATCATAGGAAATTAGGAGGAAATTGTGATGTCGACATTACTTATCAGTACTTAAAATTCTTTTTAGAAGACGATGATAAATTAGAGCAAATTAGAAAAGACTACAGCAGCGGAAACTTGCTAACTGGCGAATTAAAGAAGATACTTATCGATATACTCACACCTCTTATTCAAGAACATCAGAAAAGGAGAGCAGAAGTTACTGATGAAGTTTTGAATAAGTTCATGACACCCAGAAAGCTACACATCGATTTTTGAAAGTGTTTATTTTTTTAATAAGTCGCTTTATTGCTTCAATAATTTGTTTACTGAATCAGTCCCACACAAACATCAGTTAATTGTTTTTATACTATGCAAATTTTATATGTTAATAAATACTTTGTTTGAGGATAAAAAGTGAGAATATTAATTATTTTGTAGGGCACATAACATAAACGACATAAAATTGGTGGATGCTCCGCACACACAACCACCTTTCGTAAGGTCTTAGTGCAAGAGTAGGACAATAGATATTAGTGTTATAACCGAGCGTACCTATAGGCAACCCATAATACATAAAACAAAATAGTGTTGCCTTCCCTAAAGATACCTTTAGATATATATCTGGTCACAATCGCAGATTTAGTTCTGTGGTCACAATATGATTTGAATTTTGTTAGGTTAGGTTATTATAGGCATGATGACTGATTTTGAAAAACTACTCCACGATGTTTTCACGTATATACTTTATCTACAATTAATGTTATTTCTGTGAGAAAAAAGTTTTAAAAGGAAAAATTCAACTTTTAAAAACACATTTTAAATTGTGCGCCAAAACGCTAGAATAGTAATGGCGTCTGTCTATGACATCATCAATTCGTAAATACCATTTATAGGTGATCTGTGTCGATCGGTTATCTATGATCTGTGTCCTGTGGTAAAGTCGTCAAAGTCAAACTTCAAACACTTGACACATGAACCAAGCAAAGCCAACAAAGGACATTCAAAACAGATGTTCGGATCATAGATATTAGCGAAAGTATGACGTCAGTCTCTTCTGTTTGAGATAAGATGGCGGATGGTAAAATTTTGTGATTTAAGTGATTCTTAGTGACTGTCATCATACCTAATTGAAGTAGCAAAACTGGGATGAAGTCTCTCAACACAAGAAGGTAAAAATGAAACAAAAATTAATTTTTTCCAACAATATTTATTACATAACCGGTCCTTTTACGTTTTCACTGAAATAGAAGAGGTGCTGGTACAAGAATTAATTTTTAAAATCGATTCAAACATACCAAACTTCTCATTGCTGGAATAACGTAGGCCAGTTTTATCCGAAAGCCATCCAGTGTATTCGTTGAAAAAATCCACATGATCCGAATTGCAAGATCCTTCATCATCACCAGCGAACGCTTTCCTGTATACATAAGTATCTCTGTTATTCAGCATCCTCTAAAATTTGTGTCCAATAAGCAGACTACACAATAGAGTTCAGTCCAAGGTCAGTGTGACCAACAAAAATTTTGAAGCATTTCAAGTTAGTTGTATCTCTATTCTTCCAATTACTTTTTCCACTGACATCTGACATAACTAGTGACAGATAACAGAAATGAAATGGTGACATGCCAAAAGTTCCTAGAATTATTGGCCACCGATATGTTGAGTATTCAGCTAAAGAGACATTTTAAATTTCAAAATATACGCTTCGGGGGTGTATTCATTAGAGAGTTAAAGTGATGCCAAACACGTATACGTATTGACCCGACGTAAAGTATTAAATTGCAGAAGCGTTGACGTAGAAACTGTTGCATCAAACGAGTTAAAGTTGGAAGTGAAACGCAAACGTATCGCGTATACCTCCTTTCCGCTTTATACCGCCGCTATTTGCTAATACTTAACCTGTAATTTGTAAACAGATTTATTATTAAAAAAGAATCCAAAGCCAAAAATAACACAACCTAATTTTTGTAAACACCCACAACACCACTAAAAATTAGGTTGGTAAATTAATTTTGCAGAGTAATCGGGTTCTTTCGGATCACATTCGGTGAAATTCGTGTCGATACGAATAAGTTCAAGGCGAACGTACGAACACGCGACGATACGTGCGACGTATCTAACAGCGCAGCAAAATTTGTAACTGCGCATGCTTAGATGTCAAACGATACGTTTACGTTCTTGCATTTGGTACAACTTTAACTCTCTGTTATTTCAATAATGCAATATAAATGTTCGCAATAGGTTTGTTCCAACTAATCATGCGTACATGAACGTCACGATCATGCGCACAACAAAATGTCTGTTCCAACAAGTTCCGACAATTCCACGGACTGATAAAAATGCGTTCCAACAAAAATTGGACACGTTCATGAACGTGTCGGCGTTGCCGACACGGCGATTCGGCGAACGATCATTTTCATCAGAGATTTGGATGTAGAACCGTTCGTCCAAACTGACAGTTGATGTTTTAAGGTTAGGAAATGGTAAATAAACATAAATAAAACGTTAACTTATAGGGTTGTAATAAAGTTCCTGAGAGTGGTAACAGTTTAAAAATGAGTCGTAGAATCGTTCCATCAATGCATAGAGTATGAAGTTCATGGATTAATTCACGTATAGGTTCAAGAACGTTTGATTCGTACATTAATACGTTCACATACTAATCAGAAGGTGGATGTTGAAACAAACCTCATGATAAAAACCCTGCAAAAACCTTATGTTGGTATACCTTAGCTGTCATTCTTGTCAGAAAAAAACACTTTTTGTTGGCCAAACTGACCTTAGACTGAACTCCTCTATTAAAAACAAAAACTCTAACCTAACATTTACCATCAACAAATGTTATGATTAATTTGTCTACCTTTAAAGCTGACTCGTCATCTAATTCGTACATATCTCCCAGCAACAAATTTTCTTCTTCAATTCCTATCAAAGGCATTGTTGGGTGACACATAGTAGCAGCGTCTGTCATTAGAAAATGATATTTTTCCGAAGTATCCCTTTCCGGCGTCAAGTCATAGTCGTCTCCTAATAATTTTAGTTCTAAAAAAGTGTTCAATCCTCCTTCTAATTCTGTGCGATTCGTTAAAGGGATTTCGTCTTCGAGAATAGCTTCCGGACTCAAATCTTTGTTTTTTACTAAAATATATTCGGTGAGATCTTCGGTGTCGCATTTTTTGTTGGAAACCATTGAAGTGCTTTGTGTGGATCTGTTGACGGTGGATGGTTTTTTTAAAAGTAATCTCGGAGAAGTCTGAATAGATTGTTCGTAGATTATTGGGCGGAGTGGACTGGTTTGGATTTTTGCATCTGCGGTTTTTAGTGTTTGTTCTTCGACAAATGCTGTGTCTGTACCACAATCAATTTTCAACGGTATTTCTATATTTATTTCAGAAACTTTTATAGTTTCTCCTGGCTCTATAATACCAGTTTCTTCAAGTTCGTCGTCATTTGCTTTTGCAGTCTCTTTGGGTATATCTTTAAGACTGTCCTCAGGACTAGTTTTTTCAGTTATTACAATTTCACTTAAAGTTTCCCTAATTTGAAGTTCTGAAATAATAAGGCCCTCAGAATTTAAATTAGAAGAAAAAAAGTACACAGTATCTACACTAAGTACCTTTTCCAATATCTTCTTTACTTGCTACAACCATTTCAGATTTTGTTGTGATCATTAGATACTCTGTAGTGGAAATATCTATAAAATTCGGGTTAGAGATTCTAGCCACCACAGTTGATGATGAATTAGATGGTTCTGTACATTCTGTAACCCTTCCTAAAACGGATTTTAACTACCACTGTTATAAAGCCAGATAAGGAAAGGAAAATTATTCAAATCTAATAATACGTTTACATATTCCTCGGTGGTCGAGTAGTAAGCAAACCAGACTCTCACGCGGTAGACCCGGGTTCGATTCCCCGTGAAGAAGTTTATTTTTATTGTTAATTTTATTTTTAAATAATTATTCTGCTTGATATTGATAACGACAACAGGTAGACGTTTGAAATATTTAGCAGAATATTCATTATTATAGATAATTGGACATTCAAGAACTGTACGTATACCACAAAAAAATTAGTGGAAACATAAAATTGAATTGTTAAAATTTCAATTTAAAGTTATATTACAGTTTATAGAAATTTTTATTTTCTAGATTTTTTCTTAAGTTGGCCGTAGAAAAAATATGCTGTTCGACTCGTGTGGATTGTCCATATCGCACTTGAACGATTGAGCACTCCGCCTACGGCGTCGTGCTCAAACTTCGTCCTCGTGCGATATAGCCATCATATCCACACTAGTTCCACAAACTATTAATTCTTTCAAAATATGCCCTTTTACATTTAAAAACAACCTGCCAAATGTCAAATCAATTTATCCATCCATTTTAAAGTTATCGAATTAAAACATTCAAGTTTTCAAAATTTCAACACCCTGTATTTCGAAAAGTAAATGTGCTAGACCCCTTAATCCTTATATCATTTTGTCCAATTTTACGAGAGGAATCTACATGCAAACGTTGTAGTAAAATAATTTAAATTTCTTCGAAATGAACGAAATGTCAAAAGTGACATTTATACTTCTCGATCAGTTTAAAGTATATTTTGCATTATGGTGAAATTGTTATTACTTTTCGACGTCTGAACGGTAAGTAAATCACTTACCGACGTGTTAAACTTAGAAACCAATAAAAACAACCTACCGTCCTGACAACCGATGCTGTAAATAAACAAAAAAGATCAATCGCGCAAAAAAAATTATGGAAATAATAGTAAAAATTTATCCGAACAAATTCAAGTAGATCACCAGCACTGCGAATACCAGCTTTGCATAGAATTATAATGTAGGATCGGTGGTTCAGTGGTAGGGTGCTCGCCTTCCACGCGAGCGGCCCGGGTTCGATTCCCGGCCGAAGCATGTGAATCGCTGCTTCGTAAACGAGAGAGATACTCAGGAGAGTAAGCAAGGCACATAACGAAGCAACGTAACATAACGTAACGGTCAGACGACCCCTGGTCGCTCAAACATAACCTGACGTAAAGAACCAAAGTCCCAAAAACATTATTGTGGTTTGATTCCAAAAAATTGGTTGATACTGTATGAGTTGTGTTGAAAAACTTACCCAAACTATGTCTGTAATAAACTCTATCGTCGAAATTTTCTTTATTTGTAGCTTCTCCTTCTACAACTGACGCTAAAAAGCCTTCAAACTGATTTTTGGGACTTTCACATTCACATGCGGTGTTTAAACATAATAAATCAACGTAGGAAGGTGGGATTTCGAGGGAACTATCCTTTTCAAAATCTATTTTTTCTTCAGAAATATTTAATTCTAAAGCCAGATTTGCTATGTGTTGTTCCATTTTTTTCTAAAATATATAACTTTTAAAACAACAACTATTTTATATTAAAGTTACGGGAATATTATTTTTACCTCATCTAATACATGTTTGTTCAGTTCCATGTGATGTTTAAAAACTCTTTCGATATCTTCATTTAAAATGTAATTATTCATTATTATATCCTCAGTAATTCGTAGCAGAAACTGCAAATATTCATGTTCTTCAATTCTAAGAGAAAAAAATGGTTCAAAATTTGTTTCAAACTACAAATAATAAAATCTTACGATCCAACACTCTTGGCATCCCCTATACCTCTTTTATTTTCAATAGATCTTCCTGTTACTATTTCACTTTCTTCTTCGTTGCCAGTATACGTGGAACAAGAAACAGTCGAGACATTTGCCTTGTTATGACCAATTTTTTTCTTTGTTCTGTAAGAATTTTGATTTGTGTTTTCGTGATTACATGGTTCTTGCATTGCAAAATTTTCTTTTTGGAATTGACGAGCAGAATAGCAGCTGTTCTTTTTGGAATTTTTCGATTTTATTGGAATTCCTCCCACTGACTGAGATCTATACTTTCTGTCTAACTAAAATACGTCAATTTTTTAAAGAACATGTAAAAACTTCCAAAATTTCTAAATACCATTTTGTCCGGACTCCAGCCATTAGGATTTCTTCTAGTTCTAGGACGAGGTAATAAAGCTGTATCACTAGTTCTGTCTTCAGAATAGGCACAAACATGATGTTTGGAAACATCGTAGTATGGAATATGAACAAAATTTGAAAAGTGCCTATAATACAAGCATATTATGTTTTGTTATAGGTACCTAACACAATCTAAAAATCTTTAAATTAAACTAATGCTTACTTACTTGTCTTCAAATTTCATTGTTCTTCGTGTTGTATTACAATGAGGAGAGCTGCAAAGAGCACGTTTGGAAACTGCTTTTGGGAAAGAGAAATCAAAGGTAGGTTTAGGATTTTGAATTTTTTTGTAATGATTTCGCATGTGAAAATAAATATCGAGATCTTTATTTTTTAATGTCATATTGTAATAATACGGATTGTAGATACTATAAATTGAAGCTAAATACTAAATATAAATAAATAAATACTTTATTTTCATATTCGAAATGTTTGTATTGTAGGTAGGACAGGTTGTAAGCGCGAGTTTTGAAAAAATAAACATATTAAATAAAAGCGAGATTGAAACTTACCCATCTTAGTTAATTTTTTATATCATTTCGGATTCAATTTAATTAAATTTTGCAATTTTTAACCCCCGGGAAATGCTATACGTTTATAAAATTCAAAATATTTTTACTTTTCTTCTTTCAAATCCAAAACAGCAAAGTGACGTTTAAGATTTTTCTACAGAACTATAGAATGCAATAAAAAATGGTGATAGGATAGCTATTTTTTCTCAGAGTGACATTGTCGAACGCAGCTGTCATCTAAATATGACAGTGACATGCTGAAAGTTTCAAGGTTATTGATGTCATGTAAGATTGAGCAGTGGATTACTTAAAAAAATGATGTTCACGTTTAATGTTTAGTAATTTTTATGTCGCTCAGCAGAAACGAGTGTGGCGATCATATAGTAATACTGTAGAAAATAATCTGTCAGCTTTGTTTTCCACAATATTTCTATAACATAGTTTTTTCCTAGTTATGTAATTAATACATTTCTAAATGAGTGAACATGTTGAATCCAAGATTATAAAAATTAGGAAAAATAAATAATTGTGAAACAGTTAAACTACCACAGCTTAAAAATAGGTAGTTTAAGGTTGACACTATGGCATATAACCTGGATTGGATTATACCTAGATTGAGAAGCCCTACTAATATTTGGAGACTTGCTAGTGCAGTTACAGTATGTGCTGTTGGCCTTTTTAGCAAAATTTTAATCCGTAATAGTACATAACTCTCACATTCAAAGAATATTTTTATGATGGATATTTTTTAGATCTTTTTAACCGAGCCAAAGTTCACAATAGACATGTTATGAGCAATTTATTAGATAATAGGCCTAAACAAGTACCTTTGATAACAGTTTCAAACCACCATTCATGTTTTGACGATCCAGGTATATGGGGTAAGTTTCCATACAAATAAAAGAATATATTGTATAACCATTTTTATGAAAGTATATTTTTATAACTAATTTACATTTCAACACATACTATTTTCCACCTTAATTATAAACATCTCATTAATTGGTCACCATTGTTTGTCTACTTCAAATTTGAATGTGAAATATTTTTTTTTGCCAGTCACTGCTTCTGAGGAGAAAAAATCAGTTGCCAAAATTGTGTTTAATTCCTTCAATTTATTATCTATGAAGCTTTATTCAGGGAGTTTGTCACTAGTGATTATAGTACCTATATGGAACTTATCCTTGATAGGGATTAGGTACCTTGATTTACTTCAGATTACCTAATGAATACTACTTCAGATTACTTAATATTACCTAATGCCACATCAGATTACCTAATATTACCTCAATTACTTCAGATTATCTAATACTACTCAATATTACCCAAGAAAGATTTGAATATTATTTTTCAAACATATATAATATATATATTTCATCTTTGTATGATGTTTGTTGTTTACATTATTTAAAATTATTTTTTTTGTATCTAATTGTCTATAATTATTATTGGTAAAATGACAAAGGTCAATTTTTATTCAAATATAATGATAAATGGGATCCCTTAGTTATTTATTAATATGAAAGTAGCATGTTTTCCTTATCTACCTTGTCATTATTATTCCTAATTATGCAAATTGTGCCTAAAGTTTTATCAAAATAAATTATGGGCACCTTATTAACTGTAATTTTTTTCCAATTTTGTATAATTACAGTGGAGAAATGCTAGTTATTCCTGTTGCAATTATTATTTTTACTCCTAACTAGCAAAATGTGACCTTAATAAATGGAACAAATTCTAAATTTTTTGGTCCCTTCTAGGTACATGATAAGATATGAAATTTGGCAGAAACTATTTCCATATTTTGAAACAATGGCTTGAGGTCAAAATATATTTGAATACTGAGTCATTATTTCATAACAAGGTCAAAAAAAGGATACAATTTTTGTTTTTCATTTCTTGGAGAAATAAGGAGCTCCTAAATGACATTTTTAATAGCAATTTTCACTATTCAGACACCTACAGTTCTAAATATCTCTCTCCTATCCACAGCTTATCTGCCACACCCTTAATAATCTTAATAATTTGTGCTTTTGCAGGCACACTAAAATTAAGACATCTTTTAAGTCCAAAAGTAATGAGGTGGTCCCTTGCGGCCCATGATATATGTTATACTTGTGCACAACACGCATATTTCTTCAGTCTTGGTAAGTGTATACCAGTAGTTCGAGGAGCTGGAGTTTACCAGGACGCCGTTGATTTTTGTATAGAACAACTTGCCAAAGGTGGATGGGTTCATCTTTTCCCAGAAGGTAAGAACATTCTACTTCGTAAACAGCTTCCTTTGGCTGACACTATCATCCTATATCATCGTCCTTATATCATCCTTGAAGTATGTAGATTAGTATAAAAAGAAGTTTTCCTTCCTTTTTTTTTTTCGAAATTTTCCAATAAAAAAGGTCTCTTGCGTTTTTTTTTGTCTGATCAATGGTTTGTCCGTAAAAAATTCGGTAAACTAAGTATGTGCTCCGCATCCGCGCGACTTTGTTGCACGGTGGAAAAAAATATAAATATTCAATCAAAATTTTTTTTTCAATCTTTGGTGAGAGTTGAGGTTGTAAATGATAAATAAAAGGTGATAAATTAATCTGTACATATTTTTATTGGAAAAAGGTATGAAAAAAATTATAATACATTTTGTTCGTTGAATATTAATCTTTATATAACAGGAGTATCAAATTTTATTTTGAAAAAATAACGAAGATTCCTACCCGAATCTTTAAAAATTGCTATTTTCGCTTATAATACAGAAAATCATTGAATCCAAAAATGTATGTAAATTAATTAATTTTGTGATTATATATTCTTGATCTTAGAAGTTTCCCCAACATTTCTACGCAAACCCCATTGAAATTACTCCAGTTTTATCAAAGTTACAGTAACCTAACCTAATACTGCATTGTATTATTTTCTCTTTATTTTTTTTCTCACCTGTCATTATTATCCTGTAATTGGGCTTGCCCGAGGATATTGTAATTAAATAAATGAATAAAATAAATAAATAAATAAGTATTTAATATATATATTTTCTTGTAAATTCAAGATTCCTAAAATTTACAAAATAATGAAAAATGCCGTATATCGTAATTCGGAAAAAATAATTATCCGTAAATTTTATCTATGGAACAGACTTCCTAAATAACAGTTTCCATCCTTCAAAAATTGTTTCAATGCCACCTTATTATATAATACCTATATTTTTTGCGCGATCGACCTTTTTTGTTTATTTACAGCATCGGTTGTCAGGACGGTAGGTTGTGTTTACTGGTTTCTAAGTCTAACACGTCGGTAAGTGATATACTTACCGTTCAGACGTCGGTAAGTAAATTACTTACCGACGTCTTAGCCCTACATACATTTAAGTGGTCCTGAATATATTATTCCATTACTATCACTCCAGCAAACTCCAGCAACATTGCTGTCGACCGGTAAACAACCCTTACCGTTCTTAATACTCAATTTACTAATATGTCATATTAGTTCCTTATTGTGTTTTTATTGCTTAGTTACCAACTATCTAATGTCGTACTTTTTACCCGTGCGGGCATAAAGTTCACTTGATGGCCCGCGCGGGCATAAAGAGATCGCCAAAGTATATCCAAGCAACACAGTTTCATTAACATCTCTTACGTAGTTTTCTTGCATCCAATTTAATAATATTTCGTATTCCATGTCGTATGCTTCTTTAGACTTTTTTGGCGACAGATTTTCATTTGCTTTCTTTGCTAGAACTAGAAATAGTGAAATATTCAATATTCCATTTCATCCTACGGACTATGGACAAAATGAATCCATCACGATAGCTCTCAGAATTGCCAATGACATCAATTTTAGTATAGAACTTTTTAATACCTCAATTCCTACTTTTAAAAAACAGACAAAAAAATCTTAAATTTTTAACTTCCAATTTTAATTTTCATCATGGGTAATTTAAATTGTAATATTTTGTTACATATTTTAAATTGTATTTCATTGACTTCCTGTTATATTTTGTGCATTTTTTAGTATTGCATTTTGTATTCGCCCACTTTTAATCTAATTTTGTATTAAAATGGTATGACCGGTAAGTAAATAAATAAATATTAATGTCAAATTTTTTTCAAAAGTTTTCTGATTTTTTTCTCTAATTTGGGAAATCGATAGACTGGTAAACTTTTTTATATTAATCTACATACTTTAAGGTACTTTAAAAAAAATCAGCCGTATTGCTAATTACTTGTAGTTGTTACCCATATCGTCTGGCCTATAAACTGTTTTGGAGCTCCTGATTTTACATCAATAATGTCAATTGTGACTTTTTTTCATTTTTCAGGAAAAGTGAATATGACTAAAGAAAACATGCGCTTTAAGTGGGGCGTTGGCAGAATGATATATGAAGCGCCTGTGACGCCAATAATTTTACCTATTTGGCACATAGGAATGGACGACGTTCTGCCCAACGAACCACCATACGTTTTAAAATTTAGAAAAAATCTCACTTTCAACTACGGCCAACCATTAGATTTATCCGACATGGTGAACACTTTGAGAGAGAAAAAAGTGACGGAGGAGCAAGCTAGGAAACAAATTACAGACTTTTTGCAAGACACGTTACTTAAGTTGAAAGAACAGACTGAAGAGTTACACCGAAAGAGTTTCAAAACGAAATCATGACAACGGGCTATTATTAGTGATAAATAATTATTTTTTAGGTCTATCAAAAGAAAGGTCGTTTCGGCTCGTATTTAATTTTATCTTTACATTGTTAACTATTTACACACGTTATATTTTGAAAACAAAAATCTTTTTCCACATAGCTTGTTGCGCTTTATTTAAATATAAGGTCTTGGTGTAGTTAACCAAAAGAGCACAAAAACAATTTTAAATCTGCATTTATTATATTTTTTTATCAATTAGGTACTTCTTTTTCAAGCCAGCAAACATTTCCAATCAATTGACTTTAAAGTATACAGTTATCTGTTATCTTTTGTTTTGCTATCACTAAGACACATTTAGTCAAAATTTATTTTTAATTTGGAGTTGCTCAATTTGATTTTGTGACTTTACTTGTGATATTGAGAAGATACACGATAAACCAAAATTAAATAAATCAATCAAAGCAAGGTACTGGAAATCACACAAGTATTATTCATTTTTTCATTTTCGTATTGGGTAGGTACAAGGTAATATATTTTGAAAATAAATGTCGATAATAGGTAATATATTTTATTCGCAACCATATACATAATGCTAACGTCATTGAAGGTTAGAAAGTGTCATATTACATACCTCAATTTCCCGCCTTCATTGATCACTTCCCGCCCTCGTCGATCATTTCCCGTCCTCATTGATCACTTCCCTCTGAAATATTGTGATGGTTAATATCATCTATTTCAGATGAATATTTTTTATATTTAATAGCTATTTGTATTACTAGGGAGGAAAGTGCCACTTTTCCTCCCGCAGGATATAGTCATCCAAGGGAGGAAAAGACACTTTACACCCATGTGAAACATATGATTTTTCCTCCTACCCACCTTTTTTTGAAAATTTATTTACGACACAAATAGGTAACGAATATAATTAAGAACACAAGAATTATTTATTAAACAAATTTATCAATATATGTAATACAATTAAGTACATAGTATTGTTTAAAGAAGAACTACGTTGAAGTAACATAAATGTTTGATTTTTACCAAAAAACAGGATATACAGGATGTTCTAGAAATTATGGAAACAATATGAATATAATGAATTCACAAGTTTCATCGCTTACAACTTACTTGAAATGAGGGGGAGGAAAGTCCTTTGCCTCCCTAGGGAGAAAAAGTATGAGTTTCCTCCCTGATTTGAGGGAGGAAAGTGTGTACTTTCTATAGGGGTAGTAGGAAAAAATATAACACAAATATTATATTAACTATTTGATGGAAAACAATAAAAACCAAACAATGAACTAAAATACAACAAACTGCTTATTGAAATTAACGGTTAAATTTGAATTATTATGACTTGATATCCATCCGACTTTATCTGACATTTATTTATATTGGTGACAGTTGTTGTCAAATGTAATATTTTCGGTGTGTTCAGTACGAAACAAATAATTATTAATTTTGATCGGGATATGATGGTTGTGAATAACATAGTAGGTATATAAACCTCGGTAGGAAGTTTCATTCCTGTCTCGCGATAATAGCTTACCTCTCGACAGTAGGGGTGGGCAAAATAATCGATTAATCGATATATATTTTTAAATATAATCGATAATCGAAAATATCGAATATTTGGAAAAAATCGGTGGATCGAAAATAGTCGATTGATCGGATTGATCGAAGATTGATTCTTTTCCATAATTCTAGATAACGGTAGCTGGAAGTGGTGAAAATAAAATATAATAACATTTTAGTTTGATTCACAAATTAAAACTGTACGTTGTGGTATAATATATATTTAAATTTTCAGTTAAATGGGAATCTATTTTTCTAAATCATTCCTGCTGCCATTATCAAGAAATTAGATCATTTCCTTGAATACACTAATAGATGATTTACACATTTTAACATGCATATTTATCATTTTTTTATACCAATTGATTTATATTGAAAGTAAATTATTCTCGATTTATCGATTATTTTTGATTAATCAATTAACTGGAAATAATCGATTATTTTACATAATCGATAATACTTTTTGATAATCGCCCAGCCCTACTCGACAGTAATGAAACTCTTCCCACCTCGATGTGTAATATTTCAGTGTTTGATTATCAAATGATCTGTATTAATTATTAATATTTGTTTAAAAACATTTTGTACATTTTGACTGT
Organism: Galerucella calmariensis; assembly: GCA_910591675.1. NCBI lineage: Eukaryota > Metazoa > Arthropoda > Insecta > Coleoptera > Chrysomelidae > Galerucella > Galerucella calmariensis. The sequence goes on from CAJUYG010000621.1 coordinate 33,401, forward strand.
ATTCCAATGCTGTTGAAAACTTTTACCACCTATTTTGAAAATATCTGAAAGTTTCTACTGGATCAGGATTGTACAAGAATTAATACAGTAGGTGTGTTGAGGTAATTTGATATCTTGTAAAATTTTCTGATATGAAAATCCATATAAGTAATGAAAATAATGTTGAAAGAGACCAGATAACAATTTTTAAGTGCAATAAATCAAATAACAAATAAATATAAAAAATATATTCTGCAATCTAGAATCGAAAATTCACTAGCAATTATTTCAGCTTTCTGACTATTGTAAAGAGCCATATTAAACAACTAATTAAAACTGCTTGTGTATTGGAGACGTCAAAGTTGTTAATGACACAGAATAAAAATGACGTATCTGAGACGTCATTGTATGTCAAGGGGTTAACAAGATGTAGCTGAACATTTTTGGTAACAAAATATTACAAAAGGACACGTCTCCTTATTTGTGTTTGCCAAAAATTTCTTTCTTCACGTTGATTTTAGAAAAAGTATACAGTTAAGCCCAGATGCATTGATGCCAAATTGGCTAGTAGAAACATGGTTATCAAAGGTGCACAATGTGTATTCAACAAGAAAAAAGATCTTGTGAATTTTGAGGGATCATTGAAAGGAAAGCGTCTTAAAAAAATCATTAAGTAACTGTGTAAAAAACATTAATGATTATAATAATTATAGAACAATACTTTTTGGCCAATGATAGGACATCATAACATGTGGATATTTTAACAATAAACTTGAACAACAAGTAATTTGATTCAAACATTATTATTGATCAAATTATTCCACTTGAATTGTTGTCTGGTAGTGCGCTTGCTTTTGGAAAGTCTCTGCTTCTTTGCATGAACATGCGAATTAATTTCACAATTTGGCAGTTAGTATGGAGCTAGTCATTCTGTTAATTCGTTATTTTCCACAGTAGAAACGCCAAATCTTTACCACCAATCCTTGATATTATCAAATATATACTCTCTATATATTCTCTTGTGTAAACCAGGCTTAAGAGAACCTATGAACCAATTGGTTGTTAGACAGACTTTGTAGGACAATATGTGAACTTTTAATTGTTGAAATCGCCTTTACTGGCATGTCTTTGGTCAATAGAAATTTAATAGATCATCAAACTATCAAATTTCTGACTGATAACATGCTATTTTCTAAAATGAAGATCTTTTGGATATAGTTGTCATAATGTTGATTTCTACTACCATATTATTAATTTGAACATTTTTAATATCGTTGATGACGGTATAACGATTTCTAGCGTTTCTACTGTACCTTATCTTTAAGTAGGTATTTTATTGGACCAATTATAAGTTAACAAAAATTCCAAAATCCAAGCTTATAATAATACTGTTTATATTATTTGTATTCTTAGCGAACTAAAGGGTAACATTTGTATACTGCATTCAATTTTTTGTGCATCTATGTATAGCCGGTGGTAAAAACTGCGTGGCTTCGGGAAGGGGAGAGTAAACGTGGCCGATTTAATTCACAAAAACACCAGGGGCGTACGGTATTATATAAAAGTATTAAAAACATTTCATCATTACATTATATATGAGCAACTAATTTATGTTTTGCTTTAAAGGTTAAGTATTATACTAAACACAGTATTTGTTGACAACAAAGTTGAAAATCGTACTTGTATTCAATATCATCATTGTCGTCACCAACAATGATTATAAATGGTTCAAGTCCAATTCTAATTCAGTCTAATATTTTTATATGTTTAAAAGTTAGTGGCGTCCACTTAATTGCACACCCCATTCCAGTAATCGTGTACAAAAGCATTTAATTGGTACTGAATTCTTCTCCCCGAGATAGAGTGCTCTAGACTGGAACTTTTGGTGCCCAACGCGGGTCCAGACGATAAAAATTGTTCACTACACAATATTTTGAAAAAATATTTAAAACTACCGCCTTATTGGTGTCAGTTGGAGGAAAACAAAGAGTTCCAATGGTTGAAACTGATATCCAAATGCAACGGAAGGGGAATGGGGCATACAAGAATATATTTATTAAAAATTGAGGTTTATTAAATGTTTAGCTTGATATATGTAAAAGTGGATGCGGGATTTTAAATATGGCCACTACTTCCTAGTGAAATGGAGAGTATATCGACGAATACAGTTAGTGGAAGTATGTATAGTTTAGTTAAACTGGATACTACCTATTATTTATGTGTCTTCCTCCGAAAATTTTCTCATGTAATATTTAAAAAACTTTACAAACTATATTTATTTACAGTATATTCATTAACTACTAAATTTTCTGTGCCTTTCAATTGAAAACTTTGAATTTGTGTATAAAATTGTGTGAAAATGACATTTATTTTGCTTGTTTTAGGATATTAATGTGAAATTTCGATTGGATTTTTTATTTTTTTGATAAAATTTTCCTAAATTAGAATAAACACTGTAAATAAAGAAATATTATTCATAGCTAATTCGGACTTGTGTAATTTTTCAAAAAAATATTACAAATTCTCTTGAAAAAATCTAACCAAAAAAAATATCTTAAATAAATGATTAGTGCAAAAGATTAACAAGTCCATTGATGCTAAAAACTGAGTTACCAAAGAAATATTTAACAGCATAAATACAAATTAACGGAAAGCTAATTTGCTATAAGTATATTTATACAGCCAATTTTAAATACACTTATGCTAATGAGGTATTACTTAGAACATAGTTGAGTGCTCGTCCAATTAACAAAAAACTACTTCACGCTTACATTTAAAAGATAGTATTCTTCACAGTCTACGTATGAAAGAACGGTTCGCATTTTATGGACATTCTTTTTAACATTTTTATACCTTGTCTGTTGTATTATTGTCTTTATAGATTTTTTTGTTAATTTTGTTCTGTAGTGGCATTTCCAATAAAAAGTTAAACATTGTTTTAGTTTATTTTCACCTAAAAATGGGGTACAGATAATCCAATTACATTGAGTTTAACCGTGACGTCATTTCCTTCCCTACCTGTCTTTGGGTGTACCAGCTCCAGGTGGTTAAAATTGAACTCGTAGAGCATAAAATACTATTTTGTGTCATAGAGAAAGTAAGTGCTCTATGGCTGAACTTGAAGATTTGCTTACAAAATAATATAGATAGAGAAATAATATGGAAGCATTCAAATTAGAAATTAATGGAGTGGATGTTAAAAGTACGAAATACACAGGAAAGTGTACAAATATTACGGAATGGTGAAGATTAGGATAGTGAAGTATTTTTTAGCAAAACAGGCGTCAGATCATCTATTAAGAACATGGTTGCACACAACTTAATTTTTCCATATTTAATTTTCATAGACATGAACAATAATAATTAGGATTACAAACAACAAATTTTTTTTCTCTCGGATTAAAAATAAATGTTAGGTTATATTTACATCACAGTGGGTAAACCACGGGTAAACGTAAAGTGAAAGAAATAGGATTTCAAAAAAGTTTAATGTTGACGTCATTATGACGTAGTTGCCTCCCACCAGCTTCACCGAGATACTATAACCGGGTTTAACGGAGAATGTGAATGAAATATGACTATTTACTCTTTGACAAACTATGAAGAGACATTCCCCTCTATGAAGCGATTTGTTGGTGTTCCATAAGCATGGGACTTCAAGTTCTACCTATTTCCTGTGGACTTTTTTTTCCAAAAAATAGGCCTTAATGAACTAACTGGAAACTTTCTCTTGAACTATAAAAGTTGAGTTATGAGGTCTAGTATCACCTTCATGGGAGCTGTAGGAAAGGATCACATAGCTCCTGCTGCACATGGGCAAATCAACCTCTAAATTTGACCTAGCAGTACACATCTATCTCAGTACTATGTTTGCAGCCCTATAATTATTTCCGATCAGTCTTTTGCACACCAATAGAGCTCTTGATGATTTGCACAACATGTTTCTTCCAGAGACAAGAAGATAAACATAAACAATTACTTTTATTCTGACTGGTATAAATGCGAGGTTCTGCAAATGTTGAAATAGTTTATTGCACTACAAGAGCAGCTAACTCAGGGACATCTCATGGACGAGGAGGTGAGTAGGTGTATGAACAAACGTCAGGTCTAGTACTTCAGGTACCTCGAGGAGCTGAGTAGAATGGCCGAATGTAAGAGGCAGTAAAGGTTGATGTTAGCTTATCAAACCTAACGGAGCTTTGATGGGTAGGAACCGTCTGTAGCGCAGAGGGTGACCTAACTGAGCGGTCCTGAAGGTTTCGCTTTTTCAATGTTCAGGGAGACCTTACAAGAAATTTCCGAATATGAATGCATGAAAGTTAGAATTTCTGCTGTATTCGCAGCCGAAACCACGCACAATCAATCGAAAAAATATTTTTTCAACCCACTGTAACACATTTACCTACAGTATAATGATCTGTTTGGAAAGGAAAAAGTGGAATAAAAAGTCAGTTGTAAAACAAGTATTTTATGTACAATATACGGACAGCATGGAAATCTTGCAAAATTAGAGATTTTTTGAGTTTTTATTTAAAAAATCGAATAAAATATTTCAGGGTTTATTGGAGTAAATGCCTTCTGGTTGTCTGGGTGCTAAATTCGGATAAGGTCGAGTACGGTATGCGCTTATACTTGACCTCTGTTTATCTCGTTCTTGTTCGTAGTTGACTATTGAAGAATCACTGTGAAAAACGAAAATCAATGAATAATCACTTGAGAACATAATCGAATGGTCAGTGAATCTGCCTTCCAACAAGTTAAGGCCGGTATCACGATCAGAGAACAGTCGACCATTGCAATCAGTGATAGGAATTACACAAAAGTGAACTCGTTTGCTAGGACCAGATATTCTCTGAATGTATCTGACTGCGATCGGAACAGACCCATAATAATTTGTATAGAACTGGAGCAACTTTTATGTTGACACACTACCGATACTGTTTCCTGCACGTTCAACCTGTCCGATAAAAATATGTTTCTAATAATATAGGGCATGTTCACGTGACGTCATGCACAAACTATTTTGACAACAGCCTGGTGGTAAAACAATAAACAAAGCGTTCAGAAGGTTCAGAACACGTGGTACATAATAGTGAGGTTATGGTTATTTATAATGATAGATCGTGTTTGAGTTTAGTTGGTTTATTTTAATTAATTGTTGAGCTTGCATATTTAATAATATATATAATATAGGTTAATAGTTGTTTGATAATTTTTCGTCGTGTCTATTATTGTTTATTATTTTACCATCGGGGTATTGTCAACTGTCAACTGTCGTGGACATGCCCTATTGAACGCAAAGAATACCTTGGAGTATGGGAAACAATTTCCTCCTCACTTTCGCGTATGGTTATACTTTTTCTTCGTTTATCATTACCGTGTTTCTTATTCTTATCTGCTTTGTTCGTTTTCCATCCCTTGAACAAATCGAAAAATTTGCTTGATCCACGGTCTCGGAACTGAAACAAATTCTTAATGTTAGTTGAAAAATCACATACAAGTCACTCTTTTGTAACATGTGAAATGGTAAAATAGAAATAATACTACATACCTTATTTTGCACGGATCGTTGGGAAGCCATTGAGGATCTAACAAATTTTCTTTTTTCTTCTTTAAGAATTTCTTCAAATACAGATACTGGTTCTTTATTACTAGGAAAATGGTGGGGCTCTGCTCTAGAAAATGTAAAATATTCTTTAATAAATGTTTGAGTTAAGCCGTCAATTTGGAGATCTTAAAGTTAAACCTGTCACGGAGCATGGATACCGACCGTTTTAGTTTATGTGACTTAAGTTGGCGATGAAGTAACATTATCGTATAAATTAATTTTATCACCAGTTAATGAAAACAAGAGAGAAAAGAAGAAAGTTTAATGACATATTATGCAATCCAGTGACCTGTCAAATAAAATTCAATATGGCGACACAGGGCAAACAAATTCGATTTAATACATTGTAGACCGTGGATTTTGGTATACATAAGTGTTTATTTTGGAGAAAGGTGCTTTTATTTTGCTTTGGTGTCTCTATACTGATAATATACAATAAAAAGTTCAGTTTTATAAAAGTTTTAAGCTGGGTATATCAATTTAGGACCAACTTTTGGTTGCGTACCTATAAAAAGAACATTATTTTTTTGTTAGTGGTTTTTAGACTATCAATAATTATTATTTAAAATTTACGGGCGGGTACACACTGACTAAAACATATACAATATTATAATGAAAGTGAAACTTTTATGAAATTGCTGGCATTAAAATTTCACTTGCTTGAATTGGAATATATCACCTGCAGTATTTAACTTTTATGCTTACGGATTAAGCTTTTTTAAGGTCCCAAAAGAACACAATTTTGGTGCACAAGAATGAATTAAGTGAGAAGCGTAGAGAAATGTGGTTAGCAGCAATCAATAGAGATGATTAACAGAATCAAAAATCGAATATCAGGCTGTATGTAGCAGGCATTTTGTTCATTTTTGTCAAATAACAATATTTATAAAAACTAAAAAAAGTGATATATTCTAAATAAAAAATACTAGTCAAATGAACAATATACTAATAAACACTAATAAAATATATTAAATTGAAGCAAAATATACTAATAAATTCCACTAAAAAGTCTTGAGCACTGTTTATGACTGAATAGACAATACAAAAACTAGCCTATCTGTCTAAATTGTTTGCCCTGCACGGCCATATTAGGTCACGTGATCTGGATTGCCTAATCAAAGAAAAATAACTACAACTAGAACTGAAGAGAACTACTAACAATAGGAACAACTAGAACAATTTACTTTCTATTTTATGCATTATAAATATTTATGACACAATTCGAACAGTTTGTTAGGTTAACCCCCGCAGAATTAGAAGTTATGGTGTAATTTTGTGATGCATAACTGATCTTGAACTTGAGGTGCTTGATTCACCAAGAATATCAGAATATCAGTGGCAATCCTTTAATTTAATATCAATGGTAAAATAATAAAGAGAAGTTTGAAATCAATGTATAAAATAAAAGTATTGTCTTGTGTACTATTGGTTGCATAACTTGTAGGATTCAAAAAATGCTGTTTTCAAATCAGAGAAATTAATTAAAAATTGTTATAAAACACATGAAATAAATTAAATTTTCTTTTTGTCAAAAGGACTTACATGAAATAAATTGAATTTCCTTTTTGTCAACATTAGATAAAATCTTGTACGAACTGGTTACATAAGTAGCTATTTAATAATTAATTATACTAACGGTATTATTCTATCTACGACCATTTTTTCCAAGCTACCGTAAGTTTCCAAATTTGCTGTTAATCCTTGATTGGGTCCCATCCAAGTTGCTTCGGTGAGGTTAACTTCCTTTTCATCTTCTAAAAATAGTTATTATTGAATTTGAGTGAAAAATAAATATTATAATATTTTCCGTAGAGCTAAAGCCTGAAACTAGCTTAAAGGATATTGGTACGCCTTGGAAAGAATAAAAAACTTTCATTGACTCACGTATTCCTGCGAACAATGCTGTTAAAAGCGAGACCCTTATTAAAATAAGTTTAGAAATCTTGTTATCAGTGTTGGCTGGCAAAGTAATTGAAAGCCCGCTTCAGGCACCGCAGACGAAGTTTTTTATTTCATATATTTATCTTTTCACCTGGCAATTTAAAAAAAAATAGACTGGACACTGTACGAAAGGGAATACACTACGGTTCTTGAAATATACATTCTTCCTTCCCCTTCTTGGAAAAATATCGAATAATTTGTATTCCACATGAAGTTTATAACCCTATGGCGCATGCTTTAACCAATATACAACGATCTTAAGAATACTATAATGGCTGATTTACGCAACATTTCATACTTTGTCCTGTGTTAACTTATGTTCAAAATAAAGCGAAAAGGAGAGACAAAACTGCGCAACTGTTCGACCTACTTCAGAAAAACCACTCAGTTCTTGAGAATGGTGAATTATCAGCTATTACCACCGTACACTAACTACCGACAAGTAAATTCACTTCGTCGATTTATGGGTTACCGAAAATTTCCTTACCCCTCCTATCGGCTGGCAAGCTCTGGCTAGTTTAAATCGAGAAAGTGTTGAGTACAGGGGTAGCACGCAATGCTAATGTGTTGCTGATCGAAATTTCGGAAATATAATTTTTGTTTTGTTTTCGTTTTTGTGAGCAGATCATTGTTTTTGCCTGAGCGTGATAGTTTTATTATAAAGCTGTATTTAGTATAAATATTATATTGACTTATTTCATTGCGAAATGCCTGGAGTGGTATATTGTTCTGTTGATGATTGTCGCAGTAAACTGAAAGAGAGACTGTTTTTTAGATGCGCAAAAAACAAAATAAGGTAAGAAAAGTGGTAATTTAGTGGTATACAGGTGAACATTTTTTATTTTCTAAATTATATTACAGATGTGAAATCTTGGAAAAATGCTTTGGGTTTTAAAGGAAACCACTGATATGCCAATATAACGGTGGAACAATGTAATAATAGGATACAAATTTGTGATTTGCATTTTTGCTTAATACAAAATCTGAATTGCTTAAAAGTACAGTTAGTTCTACGACTACAAATAATACCTATACTCCTCTAAAAGTGTTTACGACTGATTATAGAAATATAAAAAGTGTGGATGGGAATGCACTGGTATACCTACTTAAAAAGTGTTTATTGCAGAATTCCTGTAACATTTGCTTATAATTTATTAAGATGAATGGTCTAGAAGGAGAATCTACCGTTTTTATGAAATATAAAGATTAGTGTTCCATCCAGCATTTGAAATATGGTTGTGCCTCCCAAAAATTTTGTGGAACTCATTATAGAATTGGAAAACACATTTATAGATCAATTTAATAAAATAGCATCTGAATATGGTGTCGGTATGAAGCTTAATAATGGCTTTAAGAATGTTAAATTGTGTCATCCTTGTACAAATTTCCCAGTTGATTATTTTTATTCATTGTACATATACAAGATTACGTATTTATTATAAACTGAAATTTGCTAATCGTAAAATTAAAACTGAAAAATTACAGAAACAACACCCCAAACTAAGTATACTTAAACATTTGTAATCATTACTTTGGTAAACATAATAATTTAATCAATAATTTACCTACTTTATCGAATCTTAAGCTTTAATAAATGAATTTTCCCATAGTAGTATTTTGTGCCCTGAAAACCTGTATCGGATTGTGCCGTGAATCAGTAATATACGTATTTAACCACACGACTGTCCCTCGTAACTGTTGTATTATGATAACAGACGTGTAAGGCGCCAGAGAAAAGATGTACCAAAATTTTCAAACTTTCCGACGCAAGTGAATTTACTTGTCGGTAGTTAGTGTACGGTGCTATTACTGACCTGGTGAATCTATCCTAGACAACTCTCCAAGATGCTCGTGCGTTCTTTTAGTTCCACCCTGTCTCATTGGATCATTAATGCTATTACTTCTACTTATTTCACTAACATAAGTGTCTCGATGATCTGTTTTATCTTGTTCCGGTCTATATACATGCCGTCTAACTTCATCTAAAGTCAATTGTCTAGCTCCCTGTGTTATTTGTTCACCTTTTGGTTGAAGTTGAGTTTGTGATCGGTAACTTATTCGTCTTTGCTTCTCTATAATCTTTTTAAACGAACTCTTGAATCAGGCAAAATAATACAAACATTTAATCTCTTCATAAAAATATATTTGTTCACCGTTAGGTATAAAAGCAAGGAATTAAATAGATTGTGACAAGTGGCTAGTACTTACTTCCGATTCTTGCGAAGATACTGATTTTTCCCTTTCAGTCTTTTTTGGTGGTGGTACTCTGGTCGCTGCTGGATCCAGCTCCAAAAAATTATATTCAAATCCATCCTTTGCTCCTAGTAGATTTTCTTTAATTTCAATAGTGGCACAAGGCGTGTCTTTCATCAAGTAATGGTACTTGAAACTACCATGTTTGCTTTTCTTGGAAGATTCCAGTGTTCCTTCTTCTTCGTCCTCTCTATCCTTGAAGTAGTCCTCTATAATATCCATATCTTCTTTGGTAACTGATATTTCTCTGCGAATTGATTGTTTTTCTATTGGTTTTCCCTTTTTTTTGTTATTATGTATTCTATTATATTTTGCTATGACCTCTTCTAAATCACAGAAATCATAATTTTCCTTGAAAAAAAAAATTTCCAGATACTTTAGTATATTGAAGTATAAGTGGATATTAAGGTCTTTAAGACACGCGCGAAATAGAGCAAGTGTTTTAAAGACCAGTTATCCACGAATACTTTACGCTCTTTTTTTTATTGGTGCACTTTGAAATTATAAATACTGGTCTATAACTACTACAACAACAAGAAATGGAAATCATAGATGGAAATAAGAACTAAATATAAGTATTGTAATCGAAAACCATTAGCCTTTGTTCTTCAAATTCTGGTGCTAATGATCACAGAAATTGATGCACCTATATTGAAAAAAAAGAGCTAAATGTCAAATGGTTGAATTCGTGATGTATATGATGTAGGTATACCTTGCGTTGTCATGGAAATGGGAAAAACATAAGCTAATTTGTATTTTGATGGAAGTTCAACCTTATTGAGTTCTGTGAATGTCATTAGTATTAATTTAAATACCATTTCCAAGATTTGAAAAATCGAAATATTAATATTTCAAACAATACCAACGGCACTTCCCATTTCAATTTATAAATTTGATATTGTTAAATATTGTTCGAATACAAGTTTTGACGTTACAAACTACTCCTGTCAAATCAATAATAAAAAAATTGTCATTTAGACATGATTTAGACCATAGATTTAGACTTCGTTTCTCGAGTTGTTGATGTTGCCACGGTAACTTTAAAACACGCGCGTTTTTTAAAGTTCGATTTAAACACGCCGAGGCGTGCTTTAAATACCTAGGTAAAATGGTTCACCAATAAAAAAAATACAATAATACTAAACATACTTTGTCATTTTTGTTTTCGTCCATATTTTCCTCTGGTTTTTCTTCATCATTCAGTTCTTTGTCTTCTTCATCTTCTATTGACTCTTCCTCCTGAACTGCTTTAAGTTCACTGTCTTCTGTAGATTTCAAAATTATTTATTTAGTAACAATATTATTTTAAATATTTATAATCGAATCTGTGGTCAATGGAGAATAAGTTCACACTTACAGAAAACATCTGCGGCAGATTTGCAAGACAATCAGAGGCTAGAGGTATTCAAAATTATGCCTGAGCTCAGTGAAAGAAAATCTGAATAGCATTCCGTGAATAAAAGTGAAAAATGTTAAGGAACATTTGAAATGTATGTAGGTACTCTATTCATAGACCGTCAGCCCGCTGCAAAAAAGCGTGATGATTATACGCTGCACGTATGCTGATCATTTTGCGACGGATTTTTTTTCATAAACTATCGTTTGGTGTCTCGGCATACGAGAAACTAAAATTGCAAAATGCAATTTTTCATTGCAATGAAAAATTAAATATTAAGGGTAACGAAGACGCCAATTTCTCAGCATACCCCAAAATTGGAGCTGATACCACACCAAGACCACAAAGCAACTGTCAGGAGCTTTGTTGTAGATAAGTGGCAACATAAATGGAACCTTCAGAACCATAACAAAATGCATGAAGTAGTGACAAATGTGAGAGAAACCCTCTCCCTACTGACGACAAGAGCTGAACAAATTAAAGATACCCAATTAAGGATTGGACACACAGCCTTAACGCACAAATTCATACTAAATAAAGAAGACCCACCTCAATGCTCCCAAAATGTAATGAAAATATGTCCATTAAACTTATTATCCTAGAATGCCCCCAGTTTGCAATCCAACGAAGACAACATAAGATCCCTTAGAACTCCTTACAGTTAGCTCTCGGAGACCAAATCAACGATTCCTTGAAATTCTTCAAAGCCATCAACATGTACAATTTATAATCATAATGTAACTGATATGTACTGAACTGCCAATAACCCTAGTGGTTGACGCAGTATGTTAAAAAATAACAATTAAATTATCTGTCGTTTCCCCCACGGACAAATATTTATTTCGCTTGATTGTTAATGAAAATGAGAAAAATTACCGAATTTCAAGGAGGCATACGTTTAACTAACATCACGCTTTTTTGCAGCGGGCTGACGGTCTATCATAGTCCAATGATCAATTGTCAGCTTGTAACAAACCTCCATATTGCGCGTATATTTTATTAAACTAAACTATACCATTCTTAGAACGATACTGGGACCGAACATAACAAGAGCTGGGGAAAGGAGACTGAAAACTAACAAAAAAATAGAAAGCGAGTTAAGCAATGAGACAACGCATAAAATGGGCAGGACATATCATGAGAAAGCCTGGAGAAATGATAAGAAGAAAAAGGGTAAAACGTGTCGCGGGACACACGGTAGGAACTTTAGTTCCTTTTAAGCCAAAATTATGTAATACATTAGACGTTATAGATAAACAATTGGCATATTCCTGGGTGGTCGAGTAGTAAGCAAACCAGACTCTCACGCGGTAGACCCGGGTTCGATTCCCCGTGAAGAAGTTTTTTTTATTGTTAATTTCATTTTTAAATAATTATTCTGCTTGATATTGATAAGGACAACAGGTAGACGTTTGAATATTCATTATTATAGATAATGGTACGGTACCCTTCATGAGGGAGTCCGACTGGCAACATCTGGCAACAGCATCGTATATTTAGAAAGAGAAACCGTAGCATTATACAAATTGGACATTCAAGAACTGCACGTTCACCACAAAAAAATTAGTGGGAACATAAAATTGAATTGTTAAATTTTCAATTTGAAGTTATATTACAGTTTATAGAAATTTTTATTTTCTAGAAGTGGGTCGTAGGAAAAATATGCTGTTCGACTTGTGTGGATTGTCCATATCGCTCTTGAACGATTGAGCACTCCGCCTACGACGTCGTGCTCAAACTTCGTCCTCGTGCGATATGGCCATCATATCCACACTGGTTGCACAAACTACTATTTCTATCAAAATATGCCATTTTACATTTAAAAACAACCTGCCAAATGTCAAATCAATTTATCCATCCATTTTAAAGTTATCGAATGAAAACATTCAAGTTCTCAAAATTTCAACACCTGTATTTCGAAAAGTAAATGTGATATACCCCTTTAATCCTTATATTATTTTGTCCAATTTTACGAGAGGAATCTACATGCAAACGTTGTAATTACCCTTGACGTTCGAGATGCTTATACCATTTTTTGCGCGATCGTATTGAAATAAATTTCGAATAAAATAATTTAAATTTCTTCGAAATGAACGAAATGTCAAAAGTGACAATCATACTTCTCGATCAGTTTAAAATATATTTTGCATTTTGGTGTAATTGTTTGTTATTTAATACTTTTCTACGTCTGAACGGTAAGTAAATCACTAACCGACGTGTTAAACTGAGAAACCAGTAAACACAACCTACCGTCCTGACAACCAATGCTGTAAATAAACAAAAAAGATCAATCGCGCAAAAAAAAATTATGGAAATAATAGTAAAAATTTATCCGAACAAATTCAAGTAGATCACCAGCACTGCGAATACCAGCTTTGCTTAGAATTTTAATATAGCATCGGTGGTTCAGTGGTAGAATGCTCGCCTTTCACGCGGGCGGCCCGGGTTCGATTCCCGGTCGAAGCATATGAATCGCTGCTTCGTAAACGAGAGAGACTTAGGTGAGAGCACACGCACGCAAGCAAGGCACATAACGAAGCAACATAACGTAACGTAACGGTCAGATCTTTTGCGTCGCGACCCCCGGTCGCTCAAACATAACCTGACGCAAAGAACTAAAGTTTCAATAACACAATGGACTGCTCTATGGCCGAGAAGAAAAAGAAGACCCAGAGAAAGTTGGAGGAATCAGATAGAAGAGGATACAAAAAGGATGGGAATCAAAGAATGGAGAGAAAAATGCAGAAACAGAGCAGAATGAAAGAAAATAGCTTCTGAAGCCGGGACACACGAGAAACTGTAGCAATAAGGAGTGAAAAGGGAGTAATCCACTCTAATAAAGCGCATTAGCGTTAGCCACAATCTATTAGATTTAAAGGCTTGATGATGATGAAACTATACGCGGATCGTTGTGTGACCAAATTGTTAAGGAGCTTGGGTTATTTATAAAAATTACGAAATAAGTAATTACTTTTTTTCAATGGCGTTTCAGAATCGGATATACATTTACTTTTACTTTGTACTGCACCATCAATTTTTTCATGTTCCACTGTTTGAATAGATGTAGTTTCGTATTCCACTGATCCTGATTTCCGTGGCGCCAGTTTACTCACACTAACGCAGGGAGCTGAAGGCGATTTACAAATTGCTTGACAACATTGGCATATCATCTTAGTGACTTTTTGTTGTACCCCGGGTATTTCCGATTCTCTTTCCGTTGTTGACATTTTTGTCGCTCGTTTCTTCGCTTCTGATTCTACTGATAACTTTTTCGGTGACTGTCCGGTTGTTTTCTTAAGCAAACGCGACGGTCCTTTGACTAAATCGTCGGTTGAATTCGTCAAGACGTATTTTTTTGATGAAGTTTTTTTGGTTTGGGAAGATTTTGCTGCTTTTTTTTGTTCAGCTGATAATGATTTTACTGGTGACTCTTTTATTGCTGAGAGCCTTTCCTGCTTTGATCCACTGTTCAATTTTTCTGTTTCAAATACGTGTTCGGATATTTGAGCTGGTCTATTTGTCGTTTCTACTTTTGGTCGAGTTGACGTTCCGATTGATTGCCCGGCTGTTTCCATCAATGATTGCGATTCATGTGAATAATTTCCGATCGAGTTACTAAGCTTATTCATCCCTTTGGATAAACTGTTCGATCCTGCGTCTTGTACTAAGTAATTCTGCGAATCAATGGATTTAGTGCAAAAGCAAACATGACGTACCTTGTTAGCACTTGTGGACTTTGCGGGAAAATTAACTGAAGTGTTTGCTTCTGGACTAGATGAACCCCTGCAGCTGGTGAAACTTTCGACCACTCCAGATGTATATTTTAAATTGCTACAAATTACAGAAGGTTTATTGTTATCAGATGATACTTTTTTGTCTTTTGATGTACTGCATTCTTTAATAGGAGTTTGTGATTCATCGTAACAAAGACATGGTTCAACTGGTTTATCTAAAGAATGTGCACACTGTAGATATAGAGTGTTTGATTCATTCGGTACTTGATTTGGGCATTGTCCTTTTGAATCTTTTACAGCCACATTGGATTCATTAATTTTGGAATAGCAAAAGCAATGAATACCATGAGTTTCATCTGTAATTGTAACTTTGTCTACTTGTAATATATTTTCTATTCTTTCACTTCCACAAACATAATTAATACCATGATAATCATTTGTAATTGTATTTTTGTCTATTCTTCTTGTATATTCGCTTTCAGTTTCATATATGCAAGTTTCACTTTCGATGAATCTTTTTGAAGATCCTCGTTTATTTTCTCTTGTGCAATCACAGCATTCATCTTGTTTTGGAAATTCTTCTAAGTTCTCACCACTACAAGAAGGACATTCGTTTGTATTTGGTGGTTTTTCTGTTTCATTTACAAGCTCAGTATCGTCATTGTAGCAAAATACCAATTTGCAAAATTCCATGTAGCTTTACGTTTTTTTCATGACAAAATTTACGTTTTTGAACAATCCGTTGACCAAAATATATTATTTTGACAACGTCATGGCGTCTAATTATTTTTTATTTTGTTTTTAAGGTGAAGGAAGGAATGTCAAATAGCTACTCTATGACATCTAGTGGAATCTATGCGAACAAAAGTTATTTATTCAAGCAATGGGAATGCCATTCTCGAATAGTCCTATGTTGCTTTCGTTTATTTGGGCTTCAAGATCTTGTGCGTGACGCTTCAGTCGTCACGACTTTTAAGCAAAACAAACACGATTTTTTAGGATCCTCAAAACCACCTGACATGTGCCAATGCCAATGAATTTCCTGTGTTGTTAGAAGAACTGTTTCCAATTATAATGTTTTTGATAATAAAATTTTTGCATATTTAGATATTTTTAGTAAGGTTTAAATCGTATTAAATCGTAATCGGCACAATCTTAACCTCTAAATAAATGCCAAACCGGAAAAACGTCAAATATTCAATGTCTGTGGCTTGAAGCTCAAACTTTTCGGTATGTGCTTGAGGGGCAAGGGGAAGGTAAGACTAGGCGCCACGCCCGGTAATAAGTGTCAGTCATTTGTTTGTTAATTCTGACACATTCTAAGATAGCATAAATCTCTGCCTGAAATACAGAGGTATGTTCTCCTAGTGAGAAAGAGCATCTTGTGTTTCTCATTTCACTATAAACCCCTGCTCCGGTCCCTTCCCCAATCTGTGACCCATCTGTGTATCAGGTCTCTCCTCGGGGAAACTTCAGTTTGCTTGGGTCTTGCCAGTCCTTTCTGTGAGGTATTTCAACCTCATATTTTATACTGGGGAGAAGTTTAGTGGCCATATAGTCTGTTTTCATATCTATGATGGCTCCACTTATGATGTCCTTAATGGATATGTCTCCTGATCTAACTATTTTGTTGCTCAGGCTGCTTTGCTGCCTGAAAAGTTCCATCCTTGCTTCCCACATTATCACAAGGTGTGATGGAGGAAGGCCAAATAAGGCTTCTAGTGCTGCCGTTGGCGTGCTTCTCATGCACCCTGCAATACTGAGACGAGCAAGTCTTTGCACCTTGCCTAGTCTCATCATTGCGTTCTTTTGTGTCGTCTTTGTCCACCAGACCAAAAACGCATATGTTATTGTGGGTTTAACCACTTCATTCGTGGACTCAACTCCCATGTTTTTCCACAAGTTCGTCTTGCTATCATTAATGTGGTTTCTGATCTTGTTGCTACTTTTTCCATTTGTTTGGTCCATGTTAATCTCGAGTCAAGGTGGAAGGAGTATGATGGTGTGCTAAAAGGAGCGATTGGGAGCAGGAGAGAGAGAGCAGGGACATGTGATCAGATGCTGGAAGAACGAGGAAGTGCTGAAGAAGTTGGAGAAAAGGCTAGGGGAGGCGGTGTATTGGGAAAACATGGTGGAGATAAGCTAAGAGGGGCGAGGAGGAAGGAGTATGCTAGGGTAGTGATTCCCAGGCGAGAGGAACGGCGAGTTTGAGGTGGATGGTTTGGTTGGTAGGCATTCCTTGGAGGATGATTCCAACACTGTCTGGGTACTGGTTAGGACTCATTCGAACATGAGTTTCCCATCTTGGCCCGAAAAAAAATGAAAAAGACCATAATGAATTTATTTATTTCCTTTCGACTGTGAAAACCGACGTTGTTTGGTATTATCTTTATTGTATTTTGTGACAAATAGATTTTGTAACTTTAGCGATATCCAAACACCAGTTCAACATTAAATAACGGCAAAATTTAGCCGGCCATAAATTTCAAGACCGCTTTTTAAAACTCATTAAATAAATAGCCGACACTTTCCCAGCTGAAAATTCCTAAAATAAGCCAGTTGAATAACAGCCGTTTTCAGGATGAATTAATGTTTACACATCTTTTATTTCATGCTTCTAGTGTGTACCTTTTGTTCGCTGCAAATATAATTTATGAAAATATCAGAATTTTAAGTTAATTCACTCTTTTTTTTTTGGCTTTATGAGCGGTTATTGTTTACATCCAAATGGGTGATTTGTGGTGGATTTTTTAGTGAAAAATACAGTCACAGTAGGCTCTTAAAAAATTGTCCAGTAAACGAAACAATTAAAAATATATACACTGTGTCCACCTAAGTTTCCACCTTGTGGGAAACTTTTTTATTATCAATTTTAGGGAAAAAACTTATTTTTCATAAAAAGTTCTACATGTTCCAAAATCTTAAGTACAATTATCAGATATTAATTATTTTTAGTATTATACGAGGTTTCTCAAAAATATGCACTTTACTCAAGAGCTATGTCATAATATTTAATTAATCGTCCATGTATATCATAATAATAATAATAATAATAATAATAATAATAATATATATTTCAGAAAATGCTAGCATTTACAAAAAAAAAAAATTATAATTGTTAACAGAGAATGAAATGACGTCACAACTTTAACATTTAAGGGAAAATTAGTTTAAATTTGCATGTAAATAATCATTAATGCAATACGGCTCAATGTCAACAAGAAGTTTTTTAATTTCCTTCTTAAATTTATTGCTGGATATTAAGGTTTTCATTCGTAATGGTAATTTATTGTAGAATTTAATTGCCATATATATTGGAGATTTTTCAGTAATGGTTAATCGGTGATGTGGATAAATAAAATTATTTTTCCTGGTGTTATAGCTGTGTGTCACACAGCATGCCTCAAATATTTCTTTATTTTTAAAAAGGTACATTAAACATTCAAATATGTATAATCCATACAATGTGAGAATTCCATTTGTTTTAAATATGGATCTGCAAGAATCCTTAAAATTCATGCAATTTATTATGCGAACCGCCCTTTTTTGTACTATAAATACTTTTTCCGAGTAGCTATAACTACCCCAGAAAATAATGCCGTATTTTAAAATGGATTCAAAATTGGCAAAATAAAGGATCTTTGATGTTTCTTTATTTAAATATTTGGTAACAACCCGTAACCCATAAGTAATACTGCTCAGTTTCTTCGATGTCTCATCAATGTGCTGTGACCAATTTAAACGTTCATCAACAAAGACCCCTAAGAATTTTGTATATTTCGATACCTTAAAATTAACTTTATCCTCCAATTCAACAACTTCAGGTCCATATTCTATTGGTATAGTGTTGAAGAGTATAACGTTGGTTTTTGATTCATTTAAAATCAGTTTATTTTTTGTGAACCACTCCTTTGTCTTTTTAAATAAATTGTCACAGTTTTTTATTACTTCTGGATATGTTTCTCCTCCTACCAAAAGGTTAGTATCATCAGCATATACTGTCATAAATTGATTATTATTAAAATTCATTTGACATAACACATAACACATACGACAAATACTGTCTTCTAGTGTCAGTAGAAGGCAAACCACTTAGAATTCGCACGGTTGTTACAGACAGGGTTGAATTTCTTTCAGTGATGAATAATGTATGTGGAGTCTCCGGTTACATTTACAAGCTTCTCTTAATTTATTGTGGAATTCCCAGTTATTAGTGCTGTACCTTTCATAGCACAAATGACAAATAGCTAAACGAACAAAAAACATAATTTAAAACATAGGAGGAGAATCATTTGTGGAATATACACTGTGGGCCGAAATAAAGGAGTAAATTTTTTAATTGAAATTATTTTTTTTGTTTTTTGGGCGATTTATTTTCTTTTTGTAGGCCTAATAACCCAACATGTCCTCAACATGACTGTGAATTTGGAAGCAAAAATGATATACATGGTCGGACTGAAAAGAAAATTAGTATAATTTTAGCAAAAACAGTTTTCATTTGCAACGAGCTCAAATGCACCGTTATATAATTTTTTTTAAAGTCCAACCCTGTATATTATTTTTGCTTCCAAATTTACAGTCATGTTGAGGACATGTTAGGTCATTAAAATGAATCGACCGAAAAACAAAAAAAATATTTTCAATTAAAAAATGTACTTCTTTATTTCGACCCACAGTGTATATTTTTATTCTATTAAAATAATGTGTAACTGAAAGAGAACTTTCTGTTTCAAAAACCGGCAATTTTTCCAAATAGGTTGGTTTATTTTTGCCCCCCTACTAAGGCGCACACACTTCCCCGTATTATCAGATTTTAAACACCCTCCTTAACAAAAGTCAATTAACTTTAAGTGTCTGCCATTATTTCCTAATTAATTATCCTACAATTCACCTTCTGACTTGATTAGTACAGAATAAAATACAAAAAAAATTACTATTTTCTTGCGTGCCTGACATACTTATTCAAATATAATTGTCTTTAGCTAATGCTTTTGTCAATAATTATGATTGCTAGTTCTGCCCACCGATTCTTGGATGTATACGTACGCTTACGTTTCACTTCGTCTGAAGCAGAGTGCACAGGTAAGCAATTGCGACATTCAGGTGAAAGTCCTCTTCGTATAACTTTTATTTTATAAGCTATTCTAGTGTTAGCGGTCAAGATCATACCTCAACGTCGCGTTAAATTTTCATTTATGTGAAGACACACCAGTATTCGTCCGGTAGTGTTTGTGTGATTTAGAATTTATTTTAAAGTAAGTGGTTCATTAACCTTAATATTGGTGGTTTTTGTGGTTCGAGAAAATCATCATTTGCTCTGGTTGTTGGTGGAGTTTTTTTTTAAACATACTGTACCATAATACTGTA
Source organism: Galerucella calmariensis (assembly GCA_910591675.1). NCBI lineage: Eukaryota > Metazoa > Arthropoda > Insecta > Coleoptera > Chrysomelidae > Galerucella > Galerucella calmariensis. The sequence goes on from CAJUYG010000621.1 coordinate 53,679, forward strand.
AAATACAAATTACATTAACATATAGAACATTGAGGTTATCCCAATATTAAATAGTGAAATAAAATAATAAATTTCTGAAGTGGTATCACATAATAAAATGGATGAAATGAAAACAATTTTTAATTTTTTTTACTGTAGTGTTTTTCAATTTAAGAATAATACAATTTGCTTCATCAGGAGTAAATAAACAAGATTTACAAAATGAAACAACCAAAAATTATCTGAAATCATGAATAATTCGCAAATTTTTCAGTTCTAAATTTTCTAGAGACATTTTTAAATATCCAATTATAGAAATCTGTGCAAAACAAATCAGATCCGAATAAGAGAATGTAAATTATTTATTTTCAAGCTCTGAAAAAAAGTTACAAAGAAGAAGCTACAAAAACTATACAGTACGACAAAATTACATTACTTTAACCTTAACCTTAACACTCCCACAATCGAAAAACGTGCTTAAATTCCTAACGGTGCCAACGGGCATTAGAGTCTCTTGTCATGTAAGTAGTATGTTTTTAAACGTTTCACCAAAAGAAGCCACATCTGATAGAAAAAAATAATTAATATTTTTTATTACAAATTATAAACTTTCGTTTTTGATGTTTACTTTCACAAATTTCATTACATCACAATGTAAATATTTAAATGCTGTTAAAAAAATTGGTAAATATTCCAATGGCATTGAAATGAAAATAATATTAAATAGGTGAAATCCCATCTACTATATATTTGGTAAAGGAGTTTCTGAACATCCCGTAAATATTTTTCTATTAATAATAATAAAAGCAATTGAATATTTTCCAAGTAAGTTTATTAATGACACATTGTTATTGAAATTATTTCAAAGTTCAATATATTATGACTAATAATAAAATAGATGTGAATGAATTAATGAATAGAATAATTAGATGTCATTTTAAATACAATTGCACTATAAAGCAACGAATACTTCCCTTGCTATATGCCGCGAAGAATTACACTTCAAAGCCAATATAAATATAAATATAAATCTAATGAAAGAAGCATATTAAGGAACTAACGTTTATTCATTATTAATATATTGTCCATTTTTCAATTATAATCAATACATACTTAGGCCTTTGGGCTTTTCATAGTTAAACGTAGCAATATCGAATGTTTTCAAATAGTAAATTTTGAATAAAATGGCGACGTCTATTGACAGTTGCTAAGATGTTGCTAGGGAAGCGTGCGATTTACTTTACATCTGTGCGATTTTTTACCGTGCGTAATAGGCATCATTACATTAATTGCCGACTGTGTGTTATTGACAGATTACAGGGGAAGTCGAGGTAAAGTATTTTGACTTTGACATTACTCGAAAATCATCATCCGTCAATGTCAAGTTTCTCCCTCTTACGGCTCGATAATAGTTTTCTTGCGATTTATTTATAACAAATTATTGTTGGAACTCCTTGGACTTCAGGAATTAACTTTTATAAAGCTTCAGGGTGTACCTTCAATTTTATTATTATATATAATCTTCTACCACTTAGTGGTAGAAGCTATTCTTCCGTCACGTATTTTTTCCACTCTTTCCTATTTTAAGCTAAGTCCTTCACTTCTGTCCAGCTTCTTCCTCTTTTATCCAGTAATCCAGCTATTACCTTATCCCAAGTTTTTCTTGGTCTGCCCCTTTTTTATTTTTCTAAATTTTTGCTTTCCATTTTCTCTTTACTGGTCTTCGTTCATCTATACGTTGTAAATGTCCCCACCATTGTAGTTGTCTTTCTTCTACAAATTCTAAGGTTGATTGTATACCCAGGTCTTTTCTGATATCTATGTTTTTCATTCTATCCTCTTTTGTTACACCTCTTACTCTTCTCAAATATTTCATCTCTGTCGCCTGTATTTTACTTTTTTGTTGTCCTGTTAACACCCATATTTCACATCCATATGTAAGTATTGGTCGATATATTGTTTTGAATACTTTTAATTTCGTTTCTTTAGATATTTCTTTTTTGTTGATAAATTTTGTATTCATGGCATAGTATAGTTTGTTAGTTTTAACTATTCTATTATTAATATCTGCTTCCTGTGTTCCGTTTTCGTCTACTATTGTTCCAAGGTACTGAAAATGCTCAACTTGCTCTATTTTATCTGTATCTATTCTTACATTTATTTCCTCTTTGTCATATCCAATGACCATAACTTATGTCTTGTTTTTGTTTATTTTCATTCCCATGTTCATCATTGCTGTATTCCACACATTTATGTTTTCTTGTAGCTCTCTTTCATTTTTTGCTATTAATATGACATCGTCTGCAAATGCTCCTTCATTGATGTATACCCTGCAAAATTGTAAATGTCCCACACATACTTTTTTAGTTAGTTTTGTGCATTTATTTATGATCTCATCCATGTAAATAATAAATAACAAAGGGCTTAGGCTCCATCCCTGTCTTAGTCTCATATTTGTAGTGAAATTTTCTGACATATTGTTATTTCTTATGACTGTGTTCTCATTTTTCTCATAGATGTTCTGTATTATTCTAGGTATTATATAAGAATAATACCTTCAATTTTAATATAACAATTCTGAACAGTTGGCGATAAAATTTTGTATGCACCACGTCAGTAAAGTGTCTTCTTCAGACTCGTCCGGTAAAGAATCACTTTACTGCCTTGGTACATAAATAACTATTTCATTGCAGGAAACTGTAAATAAACTAGATAATAAAATAGTAATTATGTCCCAATTCAATTCTTTTCAGCATGATAATTTTTGGCATCGACCTCAGCCATCCAGTATTACACGCCGTCCTCTCTCTTTTGATTGTGGGATTTTTGACCGTCGTTTCATTACTGAAATTTTACGCTTACGTCACGTGTGGATTTTTCCACGAAAAAGTGAAAATGGATGGAAAAACCGTTGTTATTACCGGAGCTACAGGTGGAATTGGAAAAGAGACAGCCAGAGAGATAGCTAAGAGGGGAGCGAGAGTAATTCTGGCGTGCAGAAATGTGGAGGCCGGAAATAGAGTCAGGGGTGAGTTGATTTATATTTCATTCACGCATCGATAAATCTGAGGTTAAATATGAGTAACTGATTCCCGTTTGCATCCGTCACTTTAAGACAGTCTTGAAATTAAGTAGTCTTAAACAGACTAGTTTGTGTTGCACCGAAATCTAAGTATTTCTTAAACTAGTTAAGTTGTCGATTGGGACGGTTTAACCCTTTCTTAACGGAAGCCGCAAGAATGCGCAAATCTTTGATGGCGATATCTGCGAGAAACGCATTTTTTCGAACGCGTTAAAATGACGTTTAAAATCGGGAAGCGCGCGGATGTGGTCCAGTGTAATTTATAAGGTGATCAACATGCTTCAACTTGTTAGCTATGGGGATTGCTTGCTGGCTTCTTTTTATTAGGAATATTTATAAGTAAATACCCAATAACTGGATATATTTTTATTCGAAAATAATAAGTTTTTTTGACCGCAAATATACGACTATGTGAGGCTAGAGGCGGAAGACGCGTATTAGCGCTGATATGTCAAGCCGGTTAAACGGAAGACGCACGAATGTGCAAGGGCTGAAATAGCCCGTTTGTGGGGCCTACTTTGGGTGAAAAGAACCGTTGGGAAAGGGTTAAGATCGACTTCGTTTGAAATCGCAGTTAACAGCTGATTGAATCTGACATCATTATTTGTCATCGCATTGTGTTAAAATAGAGATGGCAATGAAACACATTTTCGCAATGCGTTAAGCAGTTCTTTACTTCGAACAAGCTTGAGAATCAATTCGGAATTTTACTTAGTTTGCGTAGATTGAAATTAGCGACGATTGTGAAAATCGGAGCTGATTCTCAAACTTCTTCGAACAACAAACTTTGAGTAATGTTTAAGCTGCAGCGGCGCAGCAAGCGGAAAGCTTCTTAAAGTTAAGAGCAACTTACGAAAGGCGAGCTTACATTGCAAACGAGCATTCATGCTGATTTTTTTGAATTACCGAGAGTGAAAGTCAAAAAATAAAGCGGAATATTGGATTTTTTAAAAATACTTTCATTCCTCAATCTGTTTTTGGATAAATACTATAGATTAAACGACTTTGTTACAACAGAGTTATGGGACATTTTTTATTTTGTAATTTGCTCTGTTCCTATTTAATTTTCGTTTAGCTTCCATTTAGTATTTTTCAAAACAACCAATTATTTTTGGGAACGATTAAAAATGCCGACGATGTGTGCGAAATTTTTTTGCGATTCAAGGATTAGAGTGAATTATAAAACTCGAATTATTCTCCGAGCTCTATTTGGAATTTAATAACAATTATTCCACACCTTGTTTTTATTCCATCATTATACTGTATTTGAAAATCAAGAGAGACATGCGTTTTCAAAATTAAATTAATATGGAAATAGAAATATTTAATTTGTTTTAGTTATTCATACCTAGATTACCAATTTTAGATAGATAAACATAATTCGTAAGTAGTAATTTAATTTGGGTAAAATGAAGAAAAAGTCAATATTATTTCAGGCATTTTGTTTTAGGCATATGTTTATTTACAAAATATGTATATAATATGTACAGATAATTACAATTATTTATAAATTAATACGAGGAGCTAAAAAAACAATTAAATAGGTATATGAGAAAAAAAAACCAACCGCAAGGATAAAATTTGACGAGCAACATGCAAAAAATACGACAATATTAAATCTTAAAAAATAAAAATCTAAAAATAAAATTAAAGTACATAAATTAATAATTTTAAAGTTATGGTTCCTCGCACTCTGTGTCAGAAGATTCACCATCTGATTCTATAGAAATTACAATGGGCTCTATAGTAATATCAATTATGTTATCTAGCTCCCACATTTTTTTTCTATTTCTGTAACGTGTCTAATACATTTTTGCCAATTTTCACTTGTTAATTCAGATATTGCCTTATTGAAGAGATTTTTAACATCTGATAATTTAAAAGTAGTGTTATTTCTGGCAACATAACCTTTAACTTGAGCCCATATCAATTCTATCGGATTCAGCTCACAATGGTAGGGTGGTAAACGAAGGATTTCAATTTCTCGTTTTTTGGCTATCTCCTCAATATTATATTTTTTATAATTTTGCTTATGTTTTTTAGCAATAGTTAACAATTCTGCCCTCAGCATTGTATTGTCAAAGGCTAAATTTTTAGAAGATAACCATTTTGCAATTTCAACCTTTTTCCATTTAGTGGTTGGTAAAGGTTCAAGTAATCTGGAGTGGTATGAATTGAATCATCTGTTCAAAATATTCCTCAAACACGTCTCCATTCATTTCTTCGTGATAATCAACGGTTTTTTTTATTCAAATAAGAGTAAACCATTCTCAAGAAAACCGTTTGTACTGCTTATATGACAAATAATTAATCTTTTACCTTTTCCTATAGGTTCCTTAAAACCAGTAGTATATCCTTCTAGAAAAGCTTGATGGGATGATTTTATATTTTTGTCTTTCCAAACTCTTCCTACACAATGTCCTTCATTAACCCATGTTTCATCTAAATAATAAATGTTTTTATTTTGAGCTTTAACTTGTTGTATTCTTCTGAGGTACTGTCTTCTCCAACATACAATTTCTTCAGAATCAATTAGCATTGAGTGTCTGCCCATTTTTTCAAATTTAAAGTTTAACTCATGTAACATTTTCCATAGTTTATCCCGGCTTATTGTGGGTAAATCAACATCATTCGTAATGGCTTGCAAAACTTATCTAAAGTTGGTATTTACTTGTTTATAAAAAATGAGTGAACAAGCTTACGAATAGCATTTTTAAAAAACTCGTCCACGTGGACTTTTAATAGTTTTGGTCTACCTGGTTTCGGATTTGGTGAGGTTACTCCACCTGATTTTTCCTCCTTTAGAACTCTATATATTGTAGATTTTCCATATCCCATTGCCTTAGAAAAATAAGTACCAGGATTTAGACAAAAAAATTTTATTCACATTTACATTTTCAAGCATATTTTCATTTTTTGTTCATGCCTTCTAGTGACTGCCTCTGCCTCCAAGTAGTACATGACGATTTTCATCCATGCTCTTCTTCATTTGAGCAATATTCAGTTCAGTTTCTCACTTTAATAGCCGGTTAAAGTGAGCAAATCGTCCACCACATCTCGACCTCTATCTACTGAATACTCTGAGAACATCATTTCCAGCGATCTTTTCAAGCTTTTCAACCATCAGAAAAAGTAGCGAAAGAAACCTGCTCTCAATGCAGGAACAAACTACGCACCATAACAGGGCTACTTACGGGTCACTTTCCCACAAAGAAGCACCTGGGGCTGTATAACGGAGACCTTACATGCAGAAGATGCAAAAAGGATACCGAAATAGCTCTGCAGGAGGCAGAAACTGTATGGTAGACCCCAAATGACTCCAGAAGACTTCTACAACCAACCAGCAAAGAACCTGTATGAGCTAATACCGGGAACGGATTGGCTGAATAGGCTGTAGTCGGAACACTAGGAGTATCCACAATAAGCCCAGGAGGCTGAGGTGGTGCCGACGAAGGGACGGCTCCTTAAAAAAAAACATAATCAACATAAATTCGTTATATATCTTCAAATATTTTCTTTTCTATTTCCTAGTCATCTGTTAAAAAGTTAGAAACGACGATTTAATTTTATTTGATAAATTGTTTATTTAAAAATGTTGCCTCTGTATAACTATTAACCTAGATACAACTTGAATACAAAGCTCAGTTAAACGTAATTTTTATATTTACATATTTTTCTTAATGTTTTTTTGATACTATCATTAAGTTTGAACATTAAATATCTATGAGCTATGTGTACTAATTTTCATAACCATTTAATTAACGTCACCAAGGTTATTTAATTACCAACACCTCTATAATATGTGACATAAATTGATTTCAAATTTACCAATTTTACAATTAGTAGATATTATTGATATATGATTCAAAGGTTGAAAAAACAATCAAACATCAATTATTTCAGATGAACTGGTAAAAAGTACCAAAAATGAGAGTATTATTGTGAAAAAATTGGAACTCTCGTCCCAAAAATCTATCAGAGAATTTGCTGAAGACATTAACAGAACCGAAACCAAATTAGATGTTCTCATTCACAATGCAGGGACAGCTGAGAATCATTTCAAGAAGAGTCCAGACGGGATTGAGCTAACGATGGCAACTAACCATTTCGGTCCATTTTTATTAACACATCTACTCATAGGTATGTCCAATAAAAAATACCATCATGTGTATGTATGTATGTATTTTGGGGTGACATTCACTAAGACCTAAAAGATCTATTGTGCCCCCTGAGGAGAGTCTCAGAAACTAGTAGTTCCTTTAGTCCTATTTCCCGGAGGAATTTTAGTATGTCTGCAGGCTTCAACTTAGGTGAATGTTCCTCTTCTATCCAGTAATCTCCCAGGTGCTGTGCTCTCTAGGTTTCTGAAGTGCTGTGCAATTGGAAAGTATGTGGATGGAGGTTTCTTCTTCCATTCCACAAAATCTGCATTCTTCTTTCTCCACTATTTTGAGCTTTTTCAGGTGCCCATTCAGGCGACAATGTCCCGTTAGGACCCCTGTTGAAACTCTTAGCGCAGTTTTACTTAGACTTATGCATTCATTTGATCTCAACAGGTTGTAGTCACCCAGAAGAGTATTTGATTGTATAAGCCCTACTAGATCTTTCCAATGGTCAGATCTTCTCTTTTTCTTGGCTTTACCTATTTCTTCAAATATTACATTGGGGCTGATTCCGCGAAAGGGTTCAGGCCCCAGAAAGGTATTTCAGTCCCCCCCTTTGCTAATTTATCTGCTATTTAAATTCCTTCTATTCCAGTGTGTCCTGGAATCCATAATAAGGAGACTATATATTGTTCTCGCCTAGTTCATTGAGTTTGTCTAGGCATTCCCCCACCATTTTGGAACTGATTACACAAGAGCTCAGTGCTTAAATGGCTGCTTGACAATCCTTTGTCTTCTGTATCCTTTATCAATATTGAGCTGGGTGCACTTTCTTATGGCGTGGATTTCCGCTTGAAAGATACTTGGGGTTCTTCCCAAGCTTTCAGAGTGTTTGCTTTGAGCCGTCTGTGTACCATTGAATGGCCTTCTTTCCAAGTCTGGTAATTGTATTTGGATCCCATTCCTTCTTGTTGCTTAGTTCCGTAACGAGTAACGAATTTCTTTGAAAAGTTATACTCTCCCATAATTCCGATAGCCCCCTTTTCACTAACGCCCCTGCTGTCCCAGAATCCCCATTGCTTATCTACTCAGGTAATATTGAAATTTTAGCTTTCTCGGTTCATTTGCATTTGTAAATGTATAGAATGACCGGACAGTTACATTGGGAATTAGTCTAATAACAATGGCTATGTCATCATAAAATCTATTCACATTTTCGCAATTCTTTCCAGACACAGGTTTTTAATTTTAAATAAAATCATATAGATGCTAATAACTTTCTTCAGAAACTGTTTGCATTGAGTATGAACTGTAACTGTTTTTTTTTTAGATCTTCTCAAACGTTCATCACCTTCAAGGATAGTTGTTGTAGCTTCTGAGCTCTATAGGCTGGCTTCTCTAAATCTTGACAATTTAAACCCAAGTAGTACTTGGTGTCCAGCGTACTGGTACTACGTTTCCAAGTATGCCAACATATGTTTTACTTTGGAATTGGCTAGGAGACTAGAGGGAACTGGGATAACGGTTAACTGTCTGCATCCAGGAATGATAGATTCTGGTATTTGGAGGAATGTCCCTGTTCCACTCAGCTGGTGCTTGCAATTAATAATAAAAGGTAAATACAGATGACTAGCAAGTACGGAAATTATTGATTTTTTTTATTTTAGGATTTTTCAAGACGCCGTTACAAGGTTGTCAGACGTCTGTATTCCTAGCCTGTTCTGAAGAAGTAAGACATGTGTCGGGTAGATATTTCAGGGATTGTTCTGAGAAGCAATTGAGCTCAGGAGCAAGGGACCCAGCAAAAGCGAAAAAATTATGGGAGCTATCAGAAAAGTTTGTTAATTTAAAAGAGACCGATCCAAAAATTTAGTTCAGAATTTAAGGAATTGTACAGAGTGTCCCGAATTTGTGTGTTTTGCAGGGTATCTTGTAAACTAGAGTAAATTGTCACACATCAATATCCTCATAATGAAATGTTAAATTTCGTTACTGAGTGTTCAATTTTTCAAAGGTGTTTCACCTGATAACATCCATAAATGGTTTATTTGCACTGTAGCTCCAACCATTGAAACTAGATATATATAATATGTCATATCAGGTGAATGAGAATCAAAAAATGACACCAAATACAAAAATATACAGGGTGTCCCATTTAAGACAACATAAGTTTGCATTATATTTCCTTAGTGAGTGCCCTAACAAAAAAATTCTGTGCGCCATTGAACTCTTTAATATTACATCTATTAAAAGTTTTTATAACGGTTTTTTATATTTTTCCTAATTAAGAAGTTATAGTACATTGTAGTTTTCGACAGTTTTCAATAATCGCCCTGTACCTGCAGGGAGCTACTAAAGATTTAATAAGGCTATCGTTACTATAACAAAAAAAGAAGTCATAACATCCTAACTGCTTTTCTTCTATCTCCAGTTTACGAGATACCCTGCAAAACAGCAATTTGAGACACCCTGTACTTGTATTATTATTTTGGGCAAGCTCTTGGATCAGTTTGGTCAAGAAATGATTGAAAACTTGTTTATTATGTGAATTTTTTGTAGATAAAATATTTAAAACCATCTTGTTACTTTTATTAGGAGACCTCATTCCAAATTTATTGGATTTGGAGTTGGTAATGGCCGAGATAATCATTCTTATCGAAACACCCCTGTACAGAAAAAACATTACTTTCAAAAACAAATTGAAAATAAACCAATCGAAAAAGTATCTCAGCGATAGGCCCTAAAACAAAACAAATGTATCTCTTAAAATTCCAGGTTCATCGTTTTAATTTAAAAAATACACAAACACCGATAAATCTATTATCTTGTGACTTGTGAACCAATCGGTTGAGACTGGGACTGTGACACAGACCAACTCACTTTCTCCCTTTATTCAAAGAACCGTATGATAGACGTTCACCCTTAGGGACTTGGAAAGGGTTGATGGCTGGTCCTGAAATCATTCCTCGATATCATTAACTACTGAATGTTGGAAACATCTGGACTGAAAATACTGAAATGGGACCGTTATGCAAAGGAGCAATATAAAATTGCAGGATTTGTTAATTCCCATTGGGAAATTTCATTTAAATTTTCATTTTCTTATGGAAATTACATAGAGAACCATGTCTGTATTGAATGAGTGATTTTTTTTTACCCGACTACGGCGAAACAATAAGAGGGGTTATGATTTTGTCATATATAATACCACGAGAGTGAAAATTTTGTCGGCAACATTTTCGATTGTCATGAAAGTTTGTTGCTTGGCAATTTTGCGAATGACATTTTTAACAAAAACCACGTCATGAGCAAAATTACCTAAAAGCAACAAACTTGAATACGACAAGAGAAAAATTTTACCTTACAAAATTTTTAATTGAGTGGTATTCGACATGACTATTTCACGAGAGAAAAACTAAAAAACCATATGTTTAAACGTTCTATTTATTGCAAACTTCAATTATACAAAGCCAAAAAAATAATAACATTATGAAAAAAATTACTTATTTATGTAAAAAATACAATTATTATAATAGTACGTTGTAGCATTATTTTGGGGATTGTTTTGCATCATAGCCTGTGATGAATTTAAGTTAGAAACTGAGGATTCCTTTTCTTTATTTTTATTTTCTCGAAGGTTCTCTAAGTTGGAAATGGTGTTCTTCATTTAATTGTAAATATGGTTTCAAAGAATGGGCAGAAGAATGTCCTGTAAGCTTAATTACTTCTTGTTCACCAACTCCTTCTTTTGCTAATGCAGATATTGCAGAAGCTCTATGTGAATGATTGGTTATTTTTATTTTTTTTTGTGTCTATACCAATTGATTCTGCCGATATTTTCGTCCACTTTGAAATTGTATTAATTCCCAATGGTTAATTTTTTTTACCATATTGTCAAAATGGTGGGATTTATCTCTTTAAGCAAATTTACAAACGAGATTCATCTCACGTTTTCCATGACATCATCTATCAACCATCCAACGTATTTGTAGTCGAATACCAGATTTCTCTAAAAGCTTAAGCAAGCAATGGTCACTAATAATGCAAGCACTTAGTCTGCCTAAAGTGTGCAGTGGTGGATCAATAAACATAAAGGGATATTGACTTACTGTTTGGACCCCTACTTTGTGAAATCTCCTTATTACGGTTATAAATGATACTGTTTCGAATTCTTTCCACTATTTATGAAATTAAGCTATTGATAATTATTTCTATAGGCTGGGTGAAGAAAGTTGAGGGCTCTGTAAAATTGAAAAGTAAACTTAGCGGGAGGAGCTCGTTATATAAATTAGATGGAATCAGGTAAATCATTTTTTTCTACAACTGCTTTGACGTGACGTATTTCTAACTTAATTTCAAAACCAAATATTGCTCATACTGTGAGAAATATTCTTTCTCACGGCACATATTAGTTTATGCTTTTTTCATTTCCATGACAACGCAAGGTATACATCATATACATCACGAATTCAACCATTTGACATTTAGTTTTTATTTCCATCTATGATTTCCATTTCTTGTTGTTGTAGTAGTTATAGACCAGTATTTATAATTTCAAAGTGCACCAATAAAAAAAATAGCGTAAAGTATTCGTGGATAACTGGTCTTCAAAACACTTGCTCTATCCACGTATACTTTAATATACTTATTTATACCTAATACAAATAATATGGATACTGACAATAGTAAAGATTTTAATACTGCTCCGCCAGAGATGTTGGAAAAAGCTGCAAAAGTAACTTTTAGATTTATTGCCGGAAATTTCAAGAAAAAAGTGTGAATTGGCGTACGAAAAATTTATAGAGTGGAGTGGTATATACTGTGGTATATGTGGTATATTTTGAAGGTTTGTCAGAAACATTAAAATATTTTACTTGTAACTTTAAATTTGTGCAGTTGTAGAGAAAGTATAGTGTGCAACATGTGGGGAAAGAACTTTTTCCACTCTTGTGTTTGCGGCACTCGCCCTTTGGGGACTCGTGAGAAAAGTTGAGCTTTTCCCACTTGTTGCACAATATACTAGGTATTTTTAAACTCACTTTCGAATCAGGTAAAGTGTCTCTTTCGAATGATCCTTTCCACCATGAAGATTAGATAAAGAGAACGAACTCATACGGGGAAATTGACAAATGTGTCAGGAAAATCATCTTTCCAAGACAATAACCTTACTTTTTATATGCGATATTAACCAAATAGTGAACATTACTTATAACAAAAACTGTTAGTAAAATCCACTTAATATAACTAACATTTTCTCTTCATAGAATATTTTATAGTTGGTCGTTATGGCGAGATATCTCTTATCCTATTTAGTACAAAGCCTTCGCCTTCTATGCTCACAATAGCTTTTGGAATGGACACCGAAATCCAAAATTTACAGGCCGGAGTTAATCCATTTACTTGGCTGGTAACGTAGGTCCCTTCTCTTAATCTGATTGTTAATAATCAACGTTCGGTGAACGTGTACAAGTCGTAGGGAATGGAAAAAAACAATTTGAGATGGAAGGAAAGTAGTAGTGGAAATTGCAAGAGTTATTTCAATTTGCAAATCTGTCCTTTGTAATAAGAGTTTATTGAAAAAATGTAATATTTTTTACAAACCGTGAAATTAGCTAGGATGTGTTATGTACAATATCTTAGTTTAAGTAGTGGAAATATCATTGGGGTTCCAAGTTGGGGTCCTTGAAATGACTGTGGTTAATGTATCTTTATAGCTCATGGCGATCTAGGCGATCTAGGGGATATTCTGGAAGTCCAAGGTTTCTTCTACTACTCTGCAAACTCATGTTCGAACGGGTCCTTAACCAGTACCTAGACAGTGTTGGACTCAAACCCACCTCAACCTCGCCGTTACTCCCGCCTTGGAATCACTACCCTAGCATACTTCAAGACGGGCGGCGGTCCCTCACACACTCTCCGTGATCTTCTCCCTTCTATCACTCCTACCTCTCTCATGCCATGTCGAGTCCTTCTTTTTCTCTAATCATGCTCTCTACTACGCCACTTATCTCTATCCATCCCTCCTCGCCCCTCAACATAATATCCACCATATTTTCCCAATACACCGCCTCTTCCAGTTTATTTTCCAGCTTCTTCAAAACTTCCTCGTTCTTCCAACATCTAAACACATGTCCCACAACATCCTCCACTTTACATCTCTTGCAGTTTCTCTTTTCTCAATCTTGTTGAGGTAATCCTCTCTCGACCCATGCCCTGTGAGCACCTGCGTCAAGAAGTAGTTCACCTCATCGAATTTCCGGACCACCCAATTTCTCCTGCTCCCAATCGCTCCTTTTAGCGCGCCCTCATACTCATCCCCCCTTCCTCTATGGTCGCACCCCTCCAGCGTTTCTGTCTGGCTCTAGCCATCAAGTCCAATTGATAGGACCTTGACAGTTATCATGTGGAATGGATAAAAAACCATTTTGATGGTTGAGAGTGCTTGGTGGAACGACCCTAAAACTAATGTCTTCCCAAACAGCAGCTGTACCATCTCTGAATAGATGAACTTGCTGCACTGCTACCAGTTGTTTAAATGATTGAGATCTAAAATAACGGTTCCATCTCTCTATTAATGAAACTATTGTAACTCTGTTTTCATTCGACCTTTTACATTGAGACGTCATACTCAATGAACGGATTTGTAAACAAAAGTGTATTTATAGGTACTATTATCAAATGGAAATAAAATCTACAAAAACTCAGTCTGTCTGACTCCTCCAACATTTTCGATTATTCCTTAATTCGGTACGTGACAAACAGTTAATCGTTTTCGTATTCAAGATAACCTTAATACCTGTAAGAGGGTAACTAGATACCGGAGCGTGATATAATCGTTTGTTTTTATTACAATAAGCTGGCGTCGTTTATGAAGACATGGAAGCACTCTACCACCCTCTGGCGGTAGTTTAAGTGCGGACATATGTGCACAACATCGGTGTTTCACTTTATTACTAAAATCTGCTGCTGTTGCTATACGAAGGTTGCTTTATATTTAATTAATGCTTTCATTTAACGGTTTTTTGACATCTGAATAGGATAAAAGGTATTAATTAAGCTGCTTGGGACGTTATTAGTATCGTCAAAATTACCAGAAGCTATATATTTAATTCTTATTTTATTTTTATTTTTCCAAATGAATGTTTTGTAATTTAATATATTTTCATAGAGTGCCACCAAGATTTAGCTAACCCTGGGAAGCTGGCGTCGAAGAAATATTAGGCGATGACCAGGAAAAGCCTACGTTTAACTGTCAACTGAGGAAACACCCATACTTTGGTGCTAGTGGACACACCTCTATGCAGGATGTGTGAACAGGAAGATAAAACTGTCAGGTATGTCTTATGCGAGTGTCCGGAGTTATCGTCAATAAGAGAGTGTGTTCGGTGAGTCTTGGCCTACACCTGCCGATATAAAGGAGATGTCTCCTAGTGACCTGTTCACCTTCCCGGGAAGGACAGGATGGACAATGACCTAGGAGGACAGCTCCTCGGGAGGATGTACAATGGGTCACATGTGTCCTTAGTGCTGTGAGCCTACACTCCCCCTTCCTACATTATAGATACATATACAGAACTGATGTTTCAAATGACGGATAAATTCCATTTGGTTTCAGTAAGTCATTTTTTTCATGCATTTTAATAGAAGTGCTTCTTGAACCTCCCTTGTAAGACAGTATTTTTTTGGGAGAAGTGCTGAACTCAGAGCTGTAAAAGTGTATTTTAAGCTACGCATTGGAATGAAGGAAGAACATCAATAGCATCTATTTGTTTGATAAAATATTTCAAAATTACTTTATTCAACAGTTAGGAATATCTCCCCAAAAAAAGATATTTTTTAATGGAAGGTATTTTGTATGTTTTTTGTCGTTAATTATCATAAATCACGTTTGAAAAAGTAATTAGTTATTTTGACTGTCAGTCTGTCGATGGATTTTTTATTCAAAACTGTCCGACACAACGGTTAATGCTCGAAGGTCTTGTTCAAGTTTTTTTCATTCAGTGTTACTTTTTCGTATATTACAGAGCCTATGATTTGATAAATAATGCTGAAAACAAATCTTAGATGATTGATGACAAGCTAAATAATATCATCTTAGTTAAAAGGTTGTTGTGCTTGAGAAATTTTATTATTTTCGAAGTAAAGGGGAAATTTTCCAGAACTCTTCTTTTTATTGTCAATAATTTTCCAGGAAATTTTCTAATGAATGAGAAAATTAATAGGAATACTGAACCAAAAATTTGAAGAATTTTGTGTTGGTACATAAATGGAAGTACATGGAAACACAATATATCAAGTAATTATAGTCAAATTTACAAATCATTGAAATGTGGGTGTCGAATTACCCTGAAGGCAATGAAACGGTCCTCAATTATTAATTAGTGCATGACATCCAATAATAGGCAATCATCGTTGATACTGATTACATTTTCCATCCAAGTAAAATGTGCTTAATCATGGTTAAGTGTACATGATTACGGTGCTGTCAAATATTAATTGCAGCTTTAATCAATTTCACCTTCAAAAGTTGTGAAGAAAAATAATGATAACGTTTTTGCTGAATATTTTCTCTTAGTTCTCATTGGCATCTTATATACATTATTTTCACTCCTCTCACGTACTTTTATGAAGATTACCGTCAGTCTTGTAGATGTGAGAAACTATTCCCTGGTGTCGTATCAACGATTCTAATGGAATCAACGGCAGATGCTACATTTTCATTATTACTTATATTACTTTGATTTTAAATGGTTACGTGGGGGAAATTTTTTGAATCTAAAGTTGAAATAACCACGTGTTTTGAAGCACCCTTTATATCTAAACCTTCTCCATTTAGAATATAAACGTTTCGATCAAAGTTTTTTGGCATTTATCCCGAAATCGATATGTAAAGCTTCAAAATATCCCAAATGAAATACCACTTTCCATAATAGCATGTTG